>LPNX010025526.1:96959-200650 GCA_001517045.1 Pseudotsuga menziesii | reverse complement strand
TATATATATATATATATATATATAATCAAAAGGCAAGAGAGAGCAGCAAGAGTTTTTCCCCTCTTTGTTTTGTTCCATCCTGGAACCCACACCACCGCTATGGCTTTTCATTCTCTCAGCCTCTTTCACTTCACCATGAATGTTGGACCAATCCCTCTTGGTCATGACACTTAGTGTCTTTGGTCTATTCCAGACCTCTAAACCATGGAGTCTCTCCACATGGTTTTCCTCAGCTGCTAGGAACTTCACCGTCTCACTAGCACCATTTTCATTGCCGCTCATTCAGAGCTTTCCAGGACAGTCACATGTCCACACGCATCTCTAGGATGCCCTCATAGTCCTCGCTCCCAGCGATACCTATATCCAAACATTGAATAGATTCACATGTTTAGTTTATTCTCATCAGTTTTATCTCTAGAACAAGAGCTTAAAACATCATAACCAAATCATATACACATGTATATTCATAAGCAAAATAATTCAATACTTATCTTTATTGTGTGTTTCCTCATTGGTCCACATGATCTTTCTTCTCTTTGCAAGCCTTGGGATCGCCTATGGACTTGGATGTTAGGCCAACACGCAGGCCGCTCCACAACATCAAATAATTATTGTCTAGCCAGTACATCCTCATGTCAACTGGGCTTGGAACTTTACCAAGACCATTTCCAGGACTAGGAACTACTATGGATCCTCAGGCATATCACAGCCCAACATACACTTATACCAACATACACTTATATCAACAATAACCCTTACTCCGCAACCCCTCACAACAACCATTTACCTTTTACCTTTAGGGTGCAACACCCAACTGCATCTATTTAGCCTGTCAACACAAGAAATATAAGAAAACTCATCAGAATTATTGCTCTAAAACTGTAATCATATTTCATATCATTCACTATCAATTATTGAGACACCAAGAGTGCGTGCACTCCCTAGGGTGTAATCAATATTGAAAACCCTTTCATGACTCGACATCGAAAAAGTGTGCACCCTTTCCTGGTGTGTGCCATGTAGGCCCTATTCATACTCAAGCAATCGATCATCATGGAAATAAAATAAAAACATGTTCTACATATGGAATTTTAATAATTTGACATGCATATTCTTAGCAAGGGTCACAGAACACTTATCCATTTTCCGACGCAGTATTCCATCGTTAAGGAGGAATGGTGGCTCCCTTCTCTGAGTTGACAGTCCCTCGGTTAGCCATCCCAACTCCTTTTCACATTTCATATTCACATATGTATTACCGACATGATTTATACCATCTCACTCATGTTGCTACCAAACATGTAGTGCAAATGAGACATTTCCAGAATGTCCAATGGAGTTTCACCCGAAACCCATTTCCAAGATAAGGGAAAACCTTCCCATGAAGTTTGGCTCCTGCAAGCCATCACACATGATCTTCCTGCAGTGTGTACCCCTGGCACATTCATCAAATAGCCAAACAGTCAATCATTATATGATAATACAATCCAAATTGATTGTTACATAACCAAGCAATTACATTAGTAACCAAATTCAACAAGAACTTGCAACTCTGTATACTACAGAAATTGATTGCTTAACAATGAGGTGATCCTCATGTGTGGGTCTCTTGTAAGTAGCACTACTATTCCCATTATAACTTTATGCTTACTATCAAAATATGAATACCCACTTACAATGCGTCCTCCTAACACAATCTTATGCAAGCCAACAGTGATTAGTAGTTGTCAGCAATTTCTTAAATCTGAAATTCACAATTCAAATTTAACAACCCATTATGCATACCAACTATTTTCACAACCATGAGAATCTTCTCATAAGGTTTGGCTCTTTCACATGGTAGATTCTAGCATTGGTCATGGTCTTACTTTCATTGCCATGCTCTAAATAATCTACCTGAAACATGAGCTTCAATCAACCAAACACTTGGTAAGTCTGGATGCATATAACCTTTTCATTGCTACAACCATCACTGAAGCACTTTCAGAATTTATAAAATTCAAATACTTCCAGCTATTAATCACATCAATATTACCAAAACTTATCTACTTCGTGCAATCATCATCATACTAACATTTGCAAGGTATAGTCACATTATTCATACAATTAAATGAAATGTTTAGATACTCCTTACTTCACAAGTGTATCATTCATACCACCTTGCTCTTTCATAGAGCATTTTCGGCAGCCAATTGATCATGACTATCCTCTTTATGCACTTACTATCGTGCATTCATAACAGCCTTTGAAATGGTTCCTGAATTGTCATCAATTCATCATTTCAGCCATTAGTTAGTCACAATAACACATGCACTCATCTCAATGCATTCATGCAATACATCACAACATTTGCTCAAACTTTTCACATGCATCCATTCAATGCATAACTACAAGATTCATAAAATATTTTAATGCATATCCATTCAATGCTACCTTGCATCGATTCAGGAATACTATGCATTCAACATACCATACATAACCATGACTACCTCATATAGGATGCATTACTATAGTCAAGATCATCAGTGCTTAAGTTCCTTGGGATACTAAGCTCAATCAATATATACAGGCATGACACATTTCTATGTGAACGTAGTATATCATTCAAATATCCATATGGTATGAGGTCTCTTACCTTTACCACTCCATGGAATTTGTCAAAATCAAACTCTTACCTGCATGGGTCCTACTTACACCCTTGGCATGACCAATTTGGTTGGTCCTTTGCAAGAGATTGCAGAATTTGCTCACCAACTTTTGTTTATGGACTTGTTGCCTCCTCCCTTTCTCTAGAGGGTTGCTATTCACATTCATCAACATCAGCAACATGTTCAGCTAGGTCCATGTCGTCGTTGGTTTTTCCACTAATGCCAACACCAATGCAATAACTATCATTAGTGGTTCATTATAGATATATAATCCTCAATATCCTATGTATGCAAAGCATATCCTCATGCATTTCATGCATAAAAATTATAAAATATAATATAGTTAGCAAGACAGGGGTTAATGAATTTTCCCTTTCAAATCCCACATCCTCGCATGGAACTACTCTTCTACACAACAGCTGGTTAAACTTCATAGTCCTTGCTACCTCTGGGCATGCAATTTTCCAGATTTGTTCATTTGATAGCAGTGGCCATCATTAGCACTTTGCTGCTCCATACTCAAATTCTAGTGACTTTCCCTTGTTCCCTATTGGATAATATTTCCAATGCCTATCCACATGCTTCATTCCGACCTCGGGTGTGAAAATCACACCACTTCTAAAAATGAAGATTTTCACCAAATCTTTGCATTTTCACTCAATCTGGAACATAAGATCGCTGCCATTTTTCTCCTTTTCAGCCCTGTAAAAATAGCTGAAAATCCCACTAAAAAATTGCTGAAATCTGCTGAGGAATCCCACTAAAAACCAAAATTTACCCTATGCAGAATCGGATCTAATTCCAACTAAGCTTCCAACATATCGGTAGTCCAAACAGCTAATTTCCTCCACTGTTCATCGGCTATCGGAAGCTCTAAGCACTACCGCGTTCGTGATTGGATATTCTAATCCTTCAGAAGGATAGTCCTTTAGACAACCGCAATGGCGGAAATCCAATCAACTAAATCCTTCCTATGTTCCTCGGCGTTCCGATCTCCTATCATTTTTCGGCGTTCCGGATCCCCATTCATCTAAGCTTCCAAGGTATCGACAAACCGATCCTCTAATTTTTTTTCTGATGTGTCGGCAGCCCAATCCTCTAAAGTTTTCCAATGCTTTCTATACTTCGAAAAATTTTCGAAAATTTTCAAAGTCTTCAAAATTTTCCTCTTTGTCGGCTTATTTCACCCATTGGCATCGGCTCTCAACACCCCTTCGTTTCCGCTGTTGCGGCTCTCTTTCGGTGAGCCTCCCCTTTCTTCTACCACTGCCGATGCATCGAAAGACTTCTTGTGAAGCTTCCCGCCATTGTGGCTCTGTCTCAAGGTTCTATCCGCGTGCATCGGTCAGACTTCCGTCTAGCTCATCCGATGATTTTCAGCCTTAGAAAATCTTTTTGTCTTCCCTTTCTCCGCTTGATCTTCTTTCTATCGGCGACATAGCTCCATCAACATCCACAACGGTGGAACACAATCTTCGATCTTCTTCCAATCGGCAGCCAAATCTACTGAGGCATACCCTGATCGGTGTCGGCAGTCGCTTCTCATCGAAAGGCTAGTGCCTTTGGCTTCCGCAACGGCGGCGCTCAAACCACTTTTTTCTTCCGATTGGTAAACTGATTCTGACCGGCATCGACAGACTTTTCTCATCGGCAGGCTAGTGCCTTTGGATTCCGATGGCTGATGATTTCCGGACTTAGAGAAATTTTCGAAAAATTTCCCCTTTAGTCTTCCTTTTTGCCACTTGATCGGCTCTATTAATTTCTTTTTTTGTCGGTGAATTAGTTCCACCAACAGCCGCAACGGCAGCGCATCATCTGCTATATCTTGCCAATGTTCACCACTAAAGTCCGCCGATCTATGATGTTTTCTTGCCTTAGAAAATTTTTCAACAACTTTCACTCCGCCGTCGTTGTCGGCAATTCAACCAACTAATCTTCGACGAAATATTTCAATCAGCATCCACAACGGCGGAACACAATCTTCGATCTTCTCCCGATCGGTGACCCATTTTGCTGAAGCATAAACTGATCGGTATCGGCAGCCTTTTCTCATCAGTAGGCTAGTGCTTTTCTCTTCCGCAACGGCGGCACACAAAACACTATCTTCTTCTGATTTCAGGCCTTAGAAATATTTTAAGCTTTCTTTACGGCATTGGCTGTCAGAGGCCTTACCCATCGTCCGTGAAGTTGTTTAACCATCCGCAATGGCGGACGCTCAATCAACTATTTTATTCTGACGGACGCTAAACTTAGAAAAAATTTCCACGATTTTCCTTCCGACTATCCTCCGTCCGGTATGCTTGCACCTAGCTCTTCCGCAACCTCGGAATTCTTTTCCACTAACTCCTCCGCTACATCAGAAGTCTTTTCCACTTAGTGTTCCGATGATGCGATTGTTCCAACACTTAGACAATTTTTTTGAAATTTCCAGACATTCACTACTGATCTCTGCTGGGTAGAAAGGAATTCTACTTCTGTCACTGCACCTTGGTGGTCCATTCAGGCCCATGCTGCAACATGAGATTTGATACCACTCTGTAGCGTCCACGAAACTTCGACCGGCGAAGAGGACGCTACGAACGCCATACAAACGGGCAAACAGCCCCATGAACATGGACAAGGATAAATGATGATATTAAAACTTAACATAATGCATACTATAATGCATAAAACATACATAACCAGATGCATAATTCCTCAATCATTCAGCGGAAGCAAACATATACATAAACCATCATTCAGCACGTTCATCATCATTCATGAAACAGTAGATTAATTGCAGAGATGAAACAATCAAAAGTACTTATCTTTTGATGAAGAACTCGCCCCGCAACCAGCTACGTCGCTACAAAGTTCCACCCAACCATAGGCCAGCGTGCTCATCAATCTCTCAGCAACGCTACCACCCCCGAGCTGGGAATGATTCCTCAAGGACTAAGAGAACAAGCAGGCTTACACATAGCCAAGGATACACAATCAGAAAACCAACACAACTGGGTTTATCAGGCCATCCGCAAACCAGCCAAGCCAGCACAGTTTGAAGACCAACCACTGCATACACGTAGCAACACAATCCATTCACAGCTCCGTGAATAAGGCAAAGACAACCGGGGATAATCCCAAACAAATGAAGAGAACAAATCAAGCCCACAAGGCAACACAGAGTTGTTCTTGGCTCTAGCATGGCCAAAACAACTCAGCAGCAACCCAAAACAACTCTGTCATGTCCCTGACTCTCTGACCAGTGAAGAGGACGTGACTAACACCACAAAATCAAACGGGAAAATAGCCTCATAAACATGAACAACGATCAATGCTGATATTAAAAGCTTAACATGATGCATACTAAGATGCATAAAACATAACCAGATGCATAATCCATCATACAAAGATACACAGTCATTCAATATTCAGTGGAAGCAAACATATACAATTCAGCATTCAACATGTTCATCATCATTCATGAAACAGTAGATTAATTGCAGAGATGAAACAATCAAAAGTACTTATCATTTGATGAAGAACTCACCCCGCAACAAGCTACGTCACTGCAACATTCCACCCAACCATAGGCCAGCATGCTCATCAATCTCTCACCAACACTGCCACCCCCTAGCTGGGCATGATTCCTCAAGGAATAAGGGTCAATGCAGGCTTACACATAGCCAAGGGACACAAATCAGTCAAACCCACACACAGTAGGGTTCACCAAGCCGTCAAGGAGCTAGGATAGGCTAAATGCCAAGCTGGTGGCCTCAACACCGGTCTTCTCATGCATACCCAGCCTCTAATCCCACTCACAACAGTCTGAAGACCAACCACTGCATACCACAGCAACACAATCCATTCACAGCTCCGTGAATAAGGCAAAGACAACCGGGGATAGTCCCAAACAAATGATGAGCACAGCTTAAGCCCACAAGGAAACACAGAGTTGTTCTTGGCCCTAGCGTGGCCAAAACAACTCAGCAGCAACCCAAAACCAGGGTACATCAACAACCACAACACCCAAAAGATGTCCACAGCCTTAGCATCCAAGAAGCAACCCAAAACCAGGGCAAATCGACAGCCCAAACACACAATGAAAACTATGGCAGCCTTACACAGTCCCAAAACAGAGGAGAACCCAAACTCCCAAGCGAATTATACAGTCCCAAATGTATCAGTGGACAAATCTCACAACAGGGGAAAAACCACAGCCTGTCCTGGGCAACAAAGTCACCAGGAAACCATACATAGACCACGCTGAGGAAGAGCAGACTTCCAACCTGTGCGTGACATGAGCAGACTCCTATCCCCAAAATATAAAGAAGACCACAACAATCACCATGTAAGGGAGACCATAGCAACACAGCAAATCTTGAGGAGAACGGCTACAACCATAACCCACAGGAAGAACAACAGTTCTAATCTCAACATTAAAATGACGGGAAGATTACACGGCCATACTAGTTTGTAAGGAGGTCATACAGTCGAAAAATGTGAATGGCAGAAAACAGCTCCCCAGCTTGTTGCGTGAGCCCAAAACCAGGAAAAATCATGTGCTTGAGGATAATGAACCGACCTTTGCGTGAGGATTCCCCAAACAGAAATCGCGCACCCCCTTCACTCAGCTCTGCGTGAGGAAGATTTTACCGACCCCTGCTGCGTGCGTCCCTATGTGAGAGTGAGAAACTCCCTGCACGTGAGGGTGAACCGACCATGGAGAGAATGGAATCGTGGAAGAGTGGGGAGTGTTTCTTCTGCCCCATGCGAGTGAAGAGGAGATTCTGCTGGTGGAGTGGGCACGTGGGCAAGGACTGACAGTCCTGCCACACCCACCACTACTCAGCAATAACTGCCCCCAACTACCAACAACAAGACATCAAAGAGGTTGGATGAGATAAGGAAAAATGGAAAATCAAACAAGGTGGCAACACATGGGTTTTCCCCCCATAGACCAAGGTTTGACATCCCCCACACCCTTATCCTTTGGAATCATGCCCTTTTCATTTTAACGTTGCACTGCCGTAGATGGTTGTGGGTTTATTTTAATTGATGTGCGTATTTACATGATTCCAACTATAATGTGCCGGATACCACGATATGCCATCGGCAACTATCCCCATTGCCGAAACATACACAACCAAATCTATGGTGGGGCTTTTTCCTTTAGCTCCTCACCATGATTAATTACATTATATACATCATGCAAATGGGGTCAAAACCGGGGTGTTACAGTAGGGTCTGTCAAAAGTATACAGTATGGGTACTCGTTGGATGTAAAATTAAATTATGCATCCAATGAGCTCTTCTGCTCAAAATTTGAGTAAAAACATAGGGAGATATGTTGAAAATATGAACACAAAAAGTAGTTTTTTTCATTCTTCCTCCAAAATTAATAACTATTCTTTTTTTATTTTAACTATTATTTTATTATTTTCCTTAGGAGGTTCATTTTAGACCTCAAAGTTCCTCTAATGAAATATGACATGACAGAGTTTTGATGGAAACATTGTGTTTTATCTCTTTCTGCTTTCCTGTTTTCTCTGTGATGTGATGAAAATGAATCGATACTGCTATATGATGGTTCTTCTGAATGATGTGATTGTTTTATGTTTTAAATCATATTATGGTGATATATATGTTTATAAGTAATTATCTTAATGCAATATGAATGTGTTAATGTGATCTGATGATTGATGGTATGGATATGCGATAATAAATCCTTGTTTGGATCTCTAAAGTAATGATGTGACAGATAGATAGTAGATACACAAACCCTCCTTACTGTGGTGATGTGGTTATGACAGTTCTGCCTTTAACATATCAGGTGAGACCTCTTCTGCTTCACACGTGTTGTTGGACGGGGTAAAACCTGTCTAGGCCGGTGCTCAGAGAGATTGCTGAGTTAAGAGTGTCGAAATAGAGTGAACCCCTTTTGATGGTTCTTCGTCAACACATACGATGGAATATTATGTGAATATGTGGAACATGTAGCTTCCCTTTTCATATGTTTACATCTTAGTTTTGTATTTATGCTTTGATACAAATCTAGTTGATGGTCATAAATCCTATGAATTCGTAGCTTATTATTGTTCTTTAGGTATTATTCAAATAATCCACACAAACCTTGTTTGGCTTGATGCTTATTTAACCACTCAAATATAGAAATAAATGCTTTCAACCTTTATGTCTAAAGTCCCTACCTTTTCCCTCTACCAATCCAGTTTAGACCTGTTGGCCCGATTTTCTGAATCTCGGCCAATAAGGAGGTTTTGTCCACACAATCAGCTTAAAGCAGCGTCCGGTATGTTTCAATTAACAAAACCTCGTAGGTTATGGCCCTGCTACCAGCTAGTTTATCTCTTAAGGAGAATTTAAAACCAGCAAAATCTAACCTATTTTAATGTTTATTTTACCTAAATGTTAAAACTATCCTAAGGTTGCTTTCTTAAGGAAAGACTTTGATTTTTGGGAAGTTTTCTAAATATGAAAACTTCTGTAAAGTATGCAGTATGATTTAACAGTGCTAATTAAAAAAAAGTTTAAAAATTAACTAATCTTTCTAATCTATTTAATCCTATCTCAGCTGAGAGCAAATTTAAGATTATATTAACTATTAATCAACAAATATGAACAGAAAAACAAAAGTATAATTTAAACAAACATATTTAAATCATAACTAAAGGTAATTCTGCTATATAATATCAGAGCTGAATTTTATCCTGCAAACACACAGTCCATTTCAACTATCTGAAATTGACTAATAATTAATGATCAAGATAATTATTGAATTTGAGATGATGCTTATTTAAAGACCACTGTCAACATACAAGTGAGATTTTAAATAAACAGAAAAGGATATCATTAAAACTTATATTTATAGTAAAAATACTAATAAACAAAGTCATAATGAAATATTTATTCAAAACACTACCTTGAACAGATAAAGTGAAAAGAGATAATTAAACATCAATGTGTCACAACACACAGATTTAATGTATAAACAGAAGATAACAAACTGAAATATATAAATGTATATATAATCCAAAAACCAAAATACCAGTCACAGTATTTGTTTGCAGATATCCAGTAGCATTCACATCGAAGCTTCAACTTCAAGCATGATATAGAACCGGTAATAAAATATATTTCAAATGAGTTTTCTTCACACACTCTATCCTCTCAAGTTCATCAAAACTCTTCACTTATATACTATTAAGATTCAGTTTTCCTCTATAAATGTTGCATGCAACATTATAGGGATTATTTAACCAAAAAGGGCATCTAATTACACCTACTACTAAAAATAGAAATCGACTGGCCTGAGTCGAGGCATCCCAGAAAGTTCTTGATCATTGACAAAACTCCAGCTTGCAACCAAACAGCCACATCTCCAAGCCATCGTATGACCACGTCGTATATTTCTGGAACAATGGTGGTGATAAAACTTCCTGCATTAAAATCAATCAAAGCATCTTATTAAAATCGATTAATCACAGAGCTAACAGAAATCACTTGAAATTTTAAATGCATGCCTGTTAAATCTCCGATTTTATAGGAATGCAAAATCATAATAACCATTACCTGTTTTGCTGCAATCATAAGAAAGTCATCAAGTTTCATTATAAAGAGCGACTACTCTTCTAGCTTCTACTAGTTTAGCCTTCAACCTGATAATTTTAATATTTTGTTTTTCAATTCGTTCTAGTAGCAGCTGGTTTGTACTTATGACTGATTTCTTGGATTTCTTATATTGATTCTTCTTAATATTCACCTTTTTCCACCTATCAATCCATTCAAGCAACTCTTTTCTAAAAGTTTTGTTTTCTTCTTCCAATAATGTTGTGCTGGATAGACACTATTTGAGCTTTTCTTTAAACTCTGCGATTTTATCTTGGTAGACATTGCCTAATACCTGTTGCAGAGTTTCATCTTCTTTATTTACCTGAGGAGAATGAGGACTATCACCATCCTGACTGTATAATGGTTCAAGATCTGCAATGTTTGCATTTGTTTTTTATTGGTTACCCTCGGCATCATCCGATTGTGCATTGCTTCCCTGCGCAATAGCAGAATTCCCTACATCCATTGTGTTAGGGACAGACGACGGGATATCATCCTCAATATCTACAACTGTAGGTTCAGTAGCTGTAGATTTGGAAGTCTGTTGACCAGCCCTATATCCTGAGCTCGAATGAATATTATGCATGCTCCTTGTGACTCTTCGTGAGAATGATAGGTTTTCAAAACTGAGTCCTTCCTTGTCACAACAGACCTGAGCCAAATGATCTAATTTATGCATAGATTCTTTATTGCATTCATCAGGTTTATTTGTTTCATCATTATTATCATTTTCACCTTCGGCTAATCCTTCTTTGATGTTTGCAGGGTTGCTATTATCTTCACCAGGTAAGGGTTTATCTAAGATTTCCCTCGAATTGCAAGGAATTGCATCCTTGTTATCATTTTCACTAATTTCATTATTTATGGGCACGTTCACGACCTCGGATTCCTTGACCTCTGAACCATTGACTCCAGGATTTAATACCTTTCGTTTCCTATGAGTTCGTGGGGATGGATTAGGCCAATACTGTGTTGGCCCCAATTGACAATCAACTAGAAACTTATCCCAAGACACACCCTTGGCAGATAATTGGAATTGCAATAATATTTTTATCAACCCATGGTGACAAAGACTACTGTCAGGGTTATTGAAATTCTTAACAGACTGCGACATCTTCTTAAGACTTTGCCAAAGATAGAAGGGCAAATTAAGTTTGCAACCCTTTACTGCTAACAGTAATCGTAAATGATACAAGTGTAAATGGGAATAGCGTCCACAACAGGTCACGTACCTTACTAAGATTTCATAGTAAATTCTCCATTCAGGCTTCAGAAATTTCACAGGGACACCTATCCTCAGCTTTGTTTTATCCGGTAATGGCATTAACAAATCCAAGCACTTCTTCTTGTTGACCACAGTGCCATTAAACCAGCGTTCTCCAACCTGTGGGAGTTTCGTGGCTTCAATAATTTTATCTTCGTTGATAACAAACTCGAAACCCCCGATATGCACCCTGTCATATTCAAAATTCATGGCAAACATCTTAGTAATCTCCACATGGTGACCATCAAAACACCTAAAGAAATTTACCCATCCCATTTTCTCGAATTTCTTGGCAACTTCCTGGTTAGCTTCTATTAGTTCAGACCCTGATATCTCAAACTGATTCAAAGGAGACATGGTTTCTTCGGCACTCTCCTGTCTTCGACCCGAAACAAATGGAGAAGTGAACACAGAAGGGATAGGTATCCAAACACACGACATGATAGATTAACTTCACATGCTTCAAATCTAATCGGAGATACAATCTTTGAACCTGCCATTTTAGCGGGATTTTAAGCAGTGATAAGTGTTACAACTTCACACTATACCATGATTCATGCCAGTTTATCTATGCTTGACCTTGACTGTTAGTGATATCCACTAACTTGGCGAACCAGAGATACGGTGACCAATAAAATCATCATTTCATCCATTGATTATTGACAGTGGTTCATAATTAATGGGTACAACGACGTAAATTGAAATGACCTTCGGCATTTAACACTGTCAATACGACATTTTCATATGCATACAACTGTCGACTCTGTCAAGGGGTGAAGGCCATGTTTTCATACCATCTCATTGATCCAAATGATTGAGCGCTTATCATCTTGACAATTGGCTTATTGCATGTCCAGCTAATCCTAACAGTCATCCCTATTTTAATCATATTACATAGTGGCATGCAGGGTGATAAAATCGCATTCTCACATTAACAATGCTTTGATAACATAGCTAGATTAGTATCTAAGCTATATATTTATGCTATGTATATACAGGACTAAGGTTTAAACCCTTCAAACATCCTATCGACACAATTCTAACGTTATATAGGATATTTGAATGATAAAATAAAGTAAAACTACCCTATGTAAACACATTTGTTCATATTTACAAAGTTTGTAATATGGTATTACATATGATATTAACTTTGAAAGTTACTCTTAGTCTTAGGACTAATAATACCCTATTCAAACACAAAATGTGTTTTATTAAATTTTCTTGGCATCCATCCATTAAGTCACATAAATTCATCTTGATGATTTAAATAAATTAATGAAAAATTTATGAAACTTATCTGACAATCGTTTAAAGACCAAGTTAATGAGCAAGTTTCTTTCAGCTCCAGAATCATTAAATCACCTTCCTTTGATTGAGAGTACCTTCAGAATCAATGATTCTGAAGGTGCTCTTTCATAATTTTCAATTGATAAATCACATGGAGAGCTGATCTCTCTTCATTTCTTGATAAAATGAAGAGGTTGTTGCTGGCTGCCAACAAGACCTTAGCATTAACAAAGGGAAATTAAGACTATAGGACAAGCATTGGTCCAACATCATGGATTTTAGTTCCTCCCATGATCTAGGTGATCCAATATTCATTCGAATGTGGGTGGTGCCAATTACCAAAGGTGGTTAGTTAAATAATTATGGTAATGATGGTTCCACCCATCTCGTTGGGATTTGATTTCAACAATTGGTTTTGATGGGAGGATTCCTTCATAATCTTGAGGAAAGGCCTATAAATTTGTGAAATCCAAGGGATAAATATAGAAACATTAGAACTTCAAAAAGGAGAAAAATTATCCTCCCCAGTATAATTAAGCTTTAAGAGAGTTATAGTAGTGGTGATGACTAGGTTTTTGTCACCTCATGTTGTTGTTAAGATGGACAGGGACAACTAGGTTGATGAGGAGGATTGTTTTATTGGTCATGGCATGAGAAGATTTGCAACAAGTCATAGGCGACTCAAGATGAAATTGCATGATCTGTGTCAAGATATGTGTAACCGATATAGACATATGGGGCTATAGTGGGATAAGGAGGAACAAAGAAGATCATGGAGATATTTAATGTCAGATATCCATTCTTGCAACCAATTTAGAGTAGAAACAAGCATACAATGCAAATTGGCTTGATTCGAGAATAGTTGATTTGGAAGTAATGGTGAAATAGTTACAACTAAAGTTGCATGACAAAGAGGAGGTGGAAAAATCCTCATTTTGCCAACCTCCAATGACATTTGAAGACTAGGTTCCTTGGCAATTCTAAGAATTTTATCATGTTTTCCAAATGTAATTTCCTTTTAGGCCAATTTATTAGGGTTTATAGTGATCGATTTGAATGTATTAGGAGTAGGCCATTTAATGTCTATTTCGAGACAAAATAGTTTAGTATTTCTTTGTTGTGGACATTCAGGAAAAAAAAATTGGTAGAATGAATGTATGTGTTGTTGAGGGTCTTCCCTCCCCTTTTTAATATAAAAATTCTATTTGTTCCTCATGTAGTTACTTACAAGTCACATACTGTAATTTCTTTAAGACATTAAAATCAAGATAAGAAAGACCAAGTAAATATTTATTAATCTCTTGCATGGAGGGAATATAATTTTCGCTTCAAAGTCAAAACATTTTGAATTATTATTGATTTATTTAATTTTATAATGGTTCAAAGTTTTTTTCTAAAAATTTATTAATTTATCTTTTTTTCATAAAGTCAATTATTTTACTACTTAAAATATTTCATAGCTTTTTTTTATATTTTTTCAATAATGATGATAGGAATAATGGGTTTCCTAACTTTATTTTTATATTTTTTCAATAATGATGTGTTGAATCCCTAACTGTGTATGTGGCTAAAAAGGGGTGTGTAAGGCTTACAACACACGGAGAAAACCCAGCCAAAGGCTTCAAACAATCCCACGCAAGTATTGATCTATCATCGAGCTGTTTGGGATAGTGATCTCCCACCGATAATTTTGTAGCCTCTGCTAGCTTGTATGGATTTGATCCACAGAGGATTTGTTTCCCAATTTGGGAAACAAGGTAGATGATATGAAGAAAAGGAAAACTTAAATCTAACAAGGAAAAGGGAACCTGATCTAGATCTGAACTACTTTGAAAAGAATATTGAATTGATTATAGGTTATCTTGAGATATTTGAAGAATAAGTAATTGAACACATAGACAGAAGTGTAAATGAGATGAAAAAAATTTCACTCAAATCACAATTGTTTAATAAAAATTAAGTAAAAGAAACTCAAGATTAAATCTTTCAAAGTAACTTGCATGTGCACATGTTAGTTGAAAACCCAACATATAAGCTGTAAAAATGACTGCTCATTCACTTGCAAAAATAGATAAACTCTTAAATAAAGAAATTCTTTAAGAATTATTGATGTCTAAATTTGCAACAGAGGAAAATCTGAGTCATAAATAAACACATTTAATGATTTGCAAATGAATAAACAACAACATTAGTCCATTGGAAAAAGGAAAGACATGAGAACTATTAAAGAAATTTAACAGAAATCATAACAAGAGATATGGAAATATCAGAGCTTTATTAATATCCAGTTCTGTAGAAATACATAAACCTTTGATTACAAAGAGGTATCTTCGGTCTCTCTTGTACCATTCCTTCTTTCTCCCAAAAGTTCCAAAGTCAAAAAGTCCCTAATACATTCAAGAACAACCTCTTAAATAACTATTACAAAGAATGGATCTCCCTCTAAGGGGGATTGAAAAACCCAAAACAAAACTAAAATCCCATAAAATCTCTCCAAATTTTCCAAACACATAGAAATTCCTCAATATCAGGGTAACTGGCGGATTTGATGCCAAGCTGGGCATTACACTTATGATATTCAATCTCATTTTAGCCAATTTATGCCAAAATTGAATGTAGATGTGAATCTTTCCTTCCACTGCAAAGGGTCGTTTGATCAACCAATTTATATCCTGTATGCTGACATGGTCAAGCTTCTTGATCTCCCCCTCCTCATCATCTCTTCAATGCTCCACTTGCTCAATCAGCAGTCCTGGTGGACATGCTTTTCAATAAGTGCCATTGTAGGAAAAGATAATTCATCCATAATGCTATCTGCTGCATACCACCTTCTACTACAAATGGCTTGTGCCTTCTTTATGGCTTCAGCAATTGTTTCATCTAAGTCTTCCCAGGCTCTTAAGATGTTCCTGACTTTCTTTAACCAAAAGTTAGTAAGGAAAGTGACATTATTTGACTTATCCTTCATGTACCCTTTCCAGTTTGTGACCTCATCATAAGCCTTTGAAGCTTGATGCCTCTTTTCAACTAGATCTTCCAGAACAACAGACATTTTGTCAAAAGTCATATGATTTTCAAAAATATTATCCAAGGTTTTAAATAAATCACTGACTAAACCATGGTGCTCCCTGTTAGTCTAAATAGCCAGCTCGTTGAATTCTTCTTGAGAAAATTTAGAAAACAAGGATGAAGTTGCATTTGCAGTTGCATCTTCACACTGTCTTGCTAACAAGGATACCTTCTGTACCAAAGTGGCATTAGTGGTCTGCTCTCTATGTATCTCATCATGAAGAGCAACATTCTTTACTTGAAGTTCATCGTACTTGTTCTCATGTTGTCTCTTGAGTTGTTCAATCCCTCCTTCAAGATGACAATTTCTTCCTTATGCTTGTCAAATTATCTATTAAAAGTGTTAACAACATAAAAATTGGCACTTGTAAAAGCTCCTAAAACAAATGCACCATCTGTGGCATCCACCTGTGGATCACCTGATCATTGTGTCCATACAACCTCATTTGCAACAAATATGTCCATATCACTCTGATCCTTGTTCCTCTTCTTACCCCTCTTCACCACTGATTTATCAGCTTTACTGTAACAATATTCTCCCAGAGATATCACAAAATATTCATTGAAATCATCCCTCATCTCATCAATGAGGGGTATATTAATACCTGTAGACATCAGAGAGGAGATTTGAGTTGTGGTGTGAGAGGGTGTGGTCATAGTAACATGAGAGGTGGATCGAGAAGAAGCAACAGTCTGGGTAAAAGTCACTTCACGGTTTGTAGAAATGTCAGGAACAGAAGCTTCAATAGATGAAACTTAGAGGGTAGTGGTGCTTACTGATGAAGGTGATCGTGCTGAGGTTTTCTCATGCATGGGGGATGATACAGAGCTGAAGGAAGGAATATGCAGTTGAACTTTGAAAAATGGGGGTACAATGGATGATGGAAAGGGCATATGAATAGAATCTGGAGGTGTAATAGATTCAGGTAAACACGTGGCATCTTGATAAAGCTGAGACATAAAGGGTGTCACAGTAGAGCCAGTAGATAACGAAGATAAGGCTATGATTGATGAGAGAATTATTGCAGAAGGAGATGGGCCAGATTGGGAAGAAGTTTGTGGTTTTGGGGGAGGTGATGAAGATTTTCCATTGCTACCATTAAACATATTGATAAAATCATGTAAATCATTACTATTTCCATCCTCCATAGTAACAGGAATAGGAGAAATCCTCTCAGTCTCCTCCTCTGAATGTGTCAAATTTATAGTAGAGGTAGGGATGGATGAAACTAAAGACTTCAACCTTTTGAAAGGTTTCTCTTCAATCTATGCTTGTTCAGATTGAGCCTTTTCAACAACGCTAATTAACTGAGCAGCTTCATCTGGCTGAGGGGTTGTATTTTCTTGAGTGTCTAGTGTTGAAGTCATTCTGCTTAGCTTCTATTTGATCTACTCCGAAGTATGTATATAGGCCTTGACCTACTAATCAACGGATGCTTGTGGGATTTCTTCCATGGGGCCTTTCCATTTGCCTGTAGCTGAACTGGTTTCTATGAGCATGTTCTTGGCTGCTAGAGCCTCCTTTTCTTCCTTGTCTTTCATTACCTTTTCTTGAATGTTCAGCTCCATAGCCCTGTAATGTCGAACCCTGTCCCTGATTTCCTTCTGGTACTGCAGGATATGACTTTGTTCTTCTTTGCTTTTAGACTTTTCCAAAACTTCAGAAAAAGTGTCAACCCCCTGATAGAATAAGTCATCTAGGTTTTTCTCAAGAGTGTACCCTTTTTTAAAGTGCTTCTGCTTGAGGTGGAAATCAACAATCCCCTTGGGATCATGCTTCCTTTTACTAGCAAAACCCAGTTTGAGTGACACTATGTGGTCACTAAGTTCTGATGCCCAAGTAGAAGTAGGTATGCTCAAGGAACCAAGGGTTAGAGGAAATTTAGGCCAAACTTTCCTCTTAGGTGTTGCACATTTCTTATAAATCCCTTCTGTAACCGTCTGAAATGAAATTTCTTCAAAGACTAACCTGTCAAGAACCACCTTAGGCAGCATATGAGAAGCATTGCTACCAAATATTCTGATATAGGTGAATGAATCACTGACATACCAATATTCCATTGTGGCTATGAGGGTTTTGGATCTAGGGGAGAATGCAGAAGATTCCTTGTTAAAAATTAGGAAATAAACGTGATCAAGAAAACTGTCACATATGTCATAAAACCTAGTTACATAATTGGAGTCCTATAGCTCCAAATGATAAATGTGTATAGGTGGAGCTGGTAATACCCAATCCCATCCCATATTTGGATAACATGTTGGCCCAGGGAAAGGGGTATAAGAAGGAACTTCGTGCGTGTAGCCAATGAAAATGCGTTGCGCGCGTGATAGAAGCAAAGGAAGAGTGCGAAGGACGAAAATAGCCTACGAAGGCAAAACAGAGAGGTGCACAGCAAATGAAAGGAAAGCGTGGAAGCGCACATGAAGGGAATGGCTGAAAAGTGACAGGGCAGTCGTGGGTGTAGAATCTGGCTTAAGTCGTCAGATGCCACACGAGTGAAAGCATGATGTCAATAAGGCTGTTAGTGCCTCGTGTCGATTCATGATCACCACAGTTGTAGCCTAGGAGACGGCTGATGGTGATAGTTAACAGACCTCCTGTAAGAAATCAACCCAATGTGGTCATGTAAAATGTTATAAATAGGAGAAATTTAATAGTTAGAAGGTTGCTTTTGGTTAGTCGTAATTACAGAATGGATTTGATAGACGAGATATGTATACTGTTGCAAAGAGCAGATCTAGGAGGAAGGTAATTAGAATAGAGGAAGGAGAAAGCTCTGCTAGAGTGATGCAGATGTTAGGAGAGTCGATCCAGGCTGTGTATGGATCCGTAGGTCGTAGCAGTATATTAAGAGAAATAAGACAAAGAGAATGAGAACTATGAGTCTAAACTTAAAAACATATCTCAAGATCAGCATGCATCCTGCATACTGAAAGGTGCTATATCCTTTCTCATGCCGGATGAAGAGAACCTTGGTTGTTTTTACCAGATGGGTTTCCACGTTATTTCTTGTCTCCAAATGCATGATCAATGTGGTAAATTTTTATGTGATTGATTAATAGTTGCTTTTTGTGTAATGCTAAATGTGGTTCAGTTTCTGTTAGTTTCTTGCAATTGGTAGATGGATGAATAGAATATTGTGTTGAATTGAAACTATATAAATGTATATATATCATTCTACATAATTCATGTTATGAATCCCGACATAAGTCATAGAGCTGATTGATGTGAGTCAGCTATGCCGCACGAGTTGTGCCAGCTGTGAGGGGGAAAGTAAAATCAGGTCGCACGCAATGACATACAGTTGTGCTCATTCGCATAGAACCAACTTCTCCGTCCAGTCACCTTGCTGCCTTAGTTGAGCTCCTTAGTTGCAACCAAGGCACTATACTTCCTCGAAAATCATGGAAACATGGTTTGTGCAGTTACCCATCAATGAGATATCTTGGGTGAGAGTGTGCATGCTTCGTAGGTGTTACCGATGGGGCTCTCTCTATCGGGCCAGTATCTCGCATAGTTGTTGGATCAGCGAGCTACACAGAACCTGGGTCGTGCAAGTGGGGAAAAGTGGCCAACAAATGGGTCTGTTGACGAGACCCTCTTGATTAAATCGGGGAGATGTTATGGCACTCAATGAAGGAGGATATAGAAGAGCGGATGGATGGTAAATTTCTATTGTACACGTGAGAAGAAACCAATGAGAGGTAGGAAAATGCAAGAAAATAGATAGGGGAACTGTCATAGTGAATGATTCACACAATTTGTGGAGCGGATATGTTGTGTAAGAGCTAGAAGTAATATGGAAGGTAGTAAGAAGAGATGTTCCTTGGAAGTTCTAAGCATGAGTTAGGCGTTGGATTCTTGAGAAGCAGAAGGACGTTCCAGTTAGGAAATAGGAGAAAGGTGACAAGAGGAAGGAGTGCCTATAGCTTACCGAGGGAGGGTGAATATGGATGTGATTCATACCTATATGAAGGATCCTGTGATGAAGAGAAGGAGTATATCCCAGTTTCTGAGAGAGCAGAATCAGGAGGGTCTGGAAAATCGCCAAGAATAGGATGCGACTACAGTATTCTAGAGAGATCATCCGGAGCAAGACCTATAATTCCATCACCTGAACCCCTTGTGAAGACTAGTAGTCCTAGTGACAGGAATAGTGAGCAAGAAATCCCATCAACGATCGTCGTAAATCTTGTAGACATAGGAGGTCCAGAGAACCATCCAGTGCCACCCTAATGGCGGGGATGGATGTTAGATTACCTACCTTTAATGGGAATGGAACAAAATACATAGAACAACATTGGTTTCTTTATGAAGATGTTTGGATGGTACGCTTAGTACATAATGGCGATATAAAAAAGGGACAGATGATCACGACTCTGAGGGGTCGTGCCCTATATTGGTTTATGAAATTTTGTGCTATACCAGTAGGAACCCTGTAGAAGACTCTTGAGGAGATTTGGTGGGCAATGATTTCAGAATTCCAAAAGCCCCAATCGAAGTCCCAATGTATTACCGAAATCAATTAAATTAAGCAAGCTCCAGCAGAAACAATATGGGACTTCGACCAGCAGCTTAAAACATTGATAGCCAAGGTCAGTTTCCATATGTCGAATGTACAGCATAAAGAGTGGTTTATTACTGCGCTACTACCACATATAAGAGGGTTGCTCATGCAGTAGAATATGGCAACATAGACGGAGGCATTGGATTTGTAAATGAAGCTAGAGGCTTCACCCATAGGGTATGGTGCCGTAGGGATGATACAAATTAAGTCTCAGTTGGCTAACCTGACTATCCAACTCCAAGATATAAAAAGGGGAAAAGAAGCACAGGAAGACCTCTGGTGTAGCCGATGTCGGACCAACAGACATACCAAAGATGAATTCCCTGCATATATGAACTATGTCTCATCCGGTGGACCAAGCCCACTGAATAGCCAAGGACTACCTTGGTGTAATATATGCCAAACAAGAGGACACTGGGACACCGATTTCCTTTTTATGCACAAGACAGGATGTGCACCCACCAGTCTATATTGTAAGTTTTGTAAATTTGTAGGCCATGATGAAAAATATCGTAGGGCCTGCCAACTCATGAGGGAGAAAATGGTAGATGCATATTTGATGAAGATGGAAGAGCAAGTAAATATTGAACAGACCCCCCCTCAGTTCCAAGTTCCTCCCCAGTTTCAGGCTGCACTGCAATTCCCATCTCCGCAATAGTTTCAGATGCCACCCCAGTTTGAGAATACGGCCCTGTATAACTTGTACCAACAGTAGTACCAGCAACCACAATATCTGTTACCACCACCTCAAACGGGGGGTGGCAATTTCAGGGGTCGGGGAGGAGGAGGATTTGGCTAGGGAAGAGGGCCAGTTGTATGCTACAATTATGGAGTACCAGGACATTACGCTAGGGACTGCCTAGAACGTATAAGGAATTTCTCATACTGTAGACATGATCACAATGCAAAGCAATGCCCATAGCTCATTGCTCAATGGCAATCCCGGACACTTGGACCAGCCAACCCGGTACCAAACACTGCACCAAATCCTGCATCGAATGCTCCCAATCCGAATGCCAGTATCAATATACAGATGATAGTCACTGAACCACAAGAACCCAATGTGGCAGTGGTCACGAGGGGAGGTGCTACGACAGGTGTAGACCAAGCCACGCAGACAAATCTTGCGACGCACGTGCAACCCCAGGTGCGACCTGCCGCAAAGAAGAAAGTTCCAATTGACATTCAAGAAAAAAAGCACATATTGATGGATGTGTGTCAAGAGTTCATCGACGTAGAACAACCATCTACCTTGGGCCAAGTGAAAGACATGCCTAAAATATTCCAAAAGATATTTGAACAACGAAGTATGGACAAAACTGCAGATAAGGTTAGTAAACTTAAACCTTTCTTGTCAAGTTTTTTAGCGCTAATAAAGGATAAGGAAGCGAGTGCAGAACTAGAAACACTCATCGAAACACTTCTGGAGGGAGACCCTCTGCCAAGGAAGGTTAAGAGTATAAATACCAAGCTCAAGACAGGACATGAACTCAGGATGACCACGCAAATTGTTGATTATGATATGGATTATATCATCCTCAACCTAGGATCTGATGTCAACATTTTAACACGCCAAACATGGGAAATCATGGGCAAGCCACCCTTAGACTGGTCCTCCATTCCATTAAGGCTTGAAAATCAAGCAAAGGTCATCATTGTTGGCAGGCTGGGTCAAGTTCAAGTGGACATTGAAGGATTACGCACTTTTGCGGACTTCAAATCCATAGACATAGTAGATGATACCACCCCATACCCTATGTTACTTGGGATTGATTGGGAAATGGAAAACCAAACGATCATAAATTTCAAAAGAAGGATCATTTCATTTGAAGATGATGATATGCGGGTCGTTTCACCCCTTGACTCGCTAGAAGGACCGAGGTATGTCGAACCAGTATTCAGTAAAGAGCACGGTGACCACCTGGACACCATCTACAATATAACCACCCTTTGGGAAGACTATATTAATCCTACTGCATATGGTAACTTAAGTTGGAATTGTGAGAGTTGTTACGTAGAGAAATTCCTATGGCTTGGGGTACCACAACAGACTGAATTGACTCCAAAACACCATCTTTCCCAATATGCAATAGAAATAAAATGTCTAACACTAAAGGATCAGACCTCGTACCTTATTCCGGAAGGCTGAAGTAGATCCCCGTTGAGCTTTCAACTTTGAGCTTGAATTGATATAATCCTACCTCAACAACAAGTGAACAATACAAGCATACTATATCATGGTGTTAGAACTATTCTAGCATATATAACATCAATAATGTAAAAGCATTTGATACATTCCAATGGATACAGTATTAAATCAAATACACATCATTGGACAAGAAAAGATGTTTCTTATTAATATAAATCAGAGATTACAAGATAGACACAACCTCTGACGGCACGTCTGCGAATCGGAGAAACTGAATCCCCCACTTGGGCCTCCACCACCTCAATCCTCCATCTCTCGATAGCAAACTCACTAGTACAAGGCAAGCTTGGGAAGAACACAACAGTTCTCCAAGGGACAAAGGGATGCAGACTCAAGTATAAATCCTAGCAACAATGGACTATAGTTTCTTTGCTTAAATCTCTCTATGTTTCTTCAATGTACCAAGGGGTTCCTTATATAGCTTCATATGGGTCGAATTCGAGCGATCTCAAGGCATATGGAAGGCCAGGAGTCAAATGAGTCGGATCCAAGTCAAGGAAAATTCCAAAAGGATTTGAATTTATGTACACATCCCGATGTACACGGTTATCAGGGATATATCCATGTATGTATGCGGTTATCGGGGTAAAAGCCACGTATATCATCTTTTATATGGTTTTAGGGATGATCAAGGTAACATCAAAGGATAAAATGTGGTCCATGGGGTCCAAAGAGTCTGCAGCGGGACAGGGGAAGGCCATACAAAGTGTGATTCACCTGGTGTGGTGAAATCCGCTATAACAAATGCCCCCTAATGTGTGAGGTCAGAGGGGTCATACGATGGCTGAAATACATTATAAGTCCATCCCAGAAGTGGAGTGATGAAGGTACCCAAATGGAAGACCAGCCACCCAATCAGCATAGCACCATGATACAACTCTGCATATAACTGCAAGTACATATAGCAGTCCCAGATACATAAGAGTACAATGGCCATGAATAGGCATAATACATGATATCACATATGTGGTCATCACCACGTACAATATACATAGATCAGAATCTCCATGATGAAGATATACAATATACATAAGGACCATGATCTCCATAATGGCTGAAGATATAGACTGGATCAAGATCTCCATAGGCTGGAAATGTCTGACATACACTGGTATCAAGTCACAAGAGCTGAAATCTCATTAACACTGGCATGATCAAGGAGGTAGCATATGGATGATACCACCAGTATGGAAAGTCTTCTACACAAACCGCTACGAGTACATGTCCTACTATGCGAATAGAGGTGTCGAGGTCGAACATAGTAGTCCATCGTCTGATTACCAGTCATTGATGTATACCATTAACAGACGCGAGATTACCCACCGATAATGAAAATGGGAATCAAGGTACTAGAGTGCAAACTAACAAGTGTGAATAGATGTGTTGAGGTCGAACACTTGAGAGAATCCATCGATCAGGGGACATTGATGTATTCCCAAGAAACTGTCGATGGCAAGAGAACCTGCCACTGATGACTACAAGTCTCAAGGCACTCAAAAGGATTCTAGATTCCAATCCCAGAATAGATGATCTGAAGTCGATGGGATGAAATCCGCTGGAAGGAGGGCATTAAGGCATCCCCCATCATCCAACACAAGGTACTCAGCAAGGCTGTCTAATGTAGAAGAACTCGATCATAAGGCGCACGAACCAGTAACTATACCGGGAATGGCCGACATGCAAAGTCAAGATAACTGAGGAATGGCCGACACAGGTTTCAACTTCCTTCGAACAAGAGCATAACGGCGTATGGTGACTGAATGAAGGCAGCATAGACTCGATATGCAAACTGGGACATATTTGTGACACAGGAGGCATCAACAGAGGCTCCATAGGGACTGGAAGCTTAACCAGTCGGTGGAGATAAACTCAGATAAACGAGTACAACTCCTAAAGTCAAACTATAACTGTTATCACTCCAGGAAACTACTTAGTGGTTATGGCTAAGTATGCCTGGTAACTTAAGAAATGAATTTTTTTCAATAGGTGGATCAATGGGATACCAAGAAAGAACAATGAAGAGATTAACTTATCAGAATATCTTAATGAACCAGTGCTTTTAGAAACTGCTAATCAGATACAGGATTGAAAAAGGTATGGAGAATACTATTTAGATAACCAAGTACATGGAATGCAGGGTCATAGATAACCAAGTACATATAAATGCAGGGTCATAATAAACAGTAAAGAATTCCTCATTCAAGTTCATGAGCATAAAGCTGATAGCAACTTCTTGCATAGCTGAAAGAGTTTCAGGCTCTCTTTCTCTCAATAATAAACAGAATTGATAATCGAAAGCTCCGGAATAAGTAATCTGAGTAGAGGTCTTAGATGGTTTGATGAATTCTGGGATCCTATCATACAACTTATTAAACCTTTTAGAAAATTCAGATATGGACTCACCATTTTTCCGCCTGAGATTTCCAAACTCAGTAATATAATGCAGATAATCTTTCCTGTCACCCCACTCTTTCAAGAAGGCATCATCAAGTGCTGTGATGTATCCTATAGAGGCAGCAAGTAGCTTTTTGAACCACTTCCGGGCTTCACCATCCAAGCTCTGTACGAAGATACTCATCCAAACATCTTCTGCTTCGATGTTTATTTTTTCAGCATAAGCATAAAATGTTTCAAGATGCTCTTCTGATGTGCACTCTCCTGTCCCAAAAAATTTAGGCATATATTTCTGATAATCATTAGTAGGCATCTAGGACAGTGGATGGGGTAGCTACAAAGGTGCATATCTAGCAATTAAGATCTGCTCCATCTTGGTGAGACCTCCTCCCACTCCAGCCATGGTGACCGTGGTATTAGGTACAGCAGAGAAAGTGACAGCAGGCGAGCTTACAAAGGTAGGGGAGGGTGCAGCCAAAGTTTTGAAAAAATGGGACAAAGGGTTATCAGATTTACCTTCTTGTACAGCTTGACCTTTGATTTTCTTCTCCTTCTTCAAAATCTGATTTGGATTTGATACTGGAGACACCAGGGGTCCTTGTGGATTTGCTCTGGTACTAGATCTCTTCGGAGCCAGAATGATGTTGTGGAGTCACCAGATAGAAGATATATAACCAGTGAAGTGTCTAATCCTTGTCTATCATCAAGGAATAGATCTGTGTCGTCTCCCAGGAAGTTCAGCTTCTCAACTCGTTCCCCGGCAGCGGCGCCAATTTGTTATCACTCCAGGAAACTACTTAGTGGTTATGGCTAAGTATGCCTGGTAACTTAAGAAATGAATGTTTTTCAATAGGTGGATCAATGGGATACCAAGAAAGCACAATGAAGAGATTAACTTATCAGAATATCTTAATGAACCAGTGCTTTTAGAAACTACTAATCAGATACAGGATTGAAAAAGGTATGGAAAATACTATTTAGATAACCAAGTACATGGAATGCAGGGTCATAGATAACCAAGTACATATAAATGCAGGTTCATACTAAACAGTAAATAATTCCTCATTCAAGTTCATGAGCATAAAGCTGAGCTAAACTTAAACAGAGTACAGAACAGAAAGATAGATGAAAAAAGTCTGATAACAGTAGCAAAAGAAGACTGTGATTTTGTATTAGAATAAGCAATCAGTACACAGGCCAAATTCTCTCCAAGATTGAACCCTTTCTCCCCCTGATTTCTTAGGCTTTATCCCTTTACAAACAGTCTTCAGATCCTAGAAAACTGGATCTGTTTATCTAAAAATAGTAAAGTCTAACACTCATTGTAAACTCTAACAAAACAAATCCTTTATTAAAGGAAATCAAACTATATCTAATTAGAGTCTTCGACAGCTGCAAGAGTATTGAGATTCTTCAATGTGATGACAAAGCAAGAGATATTCGAAGGCTGAAGGATAAAACCAAAAATGCCACCTATACATTTCTTGCTGGAAAGGTGGATCGAATCCTTAACTAGCTGCACAAAATCTGGAGTATTTCCTGCCTTCTGTCATCCTTGTTCTGTTTGAAGAATACCTAGAAATCTGGAGTTGATTGCTTCAAAATCGGGATGTAATCTTTTCCTCTTTCAAGTCTTCGACAGATGTAACACACCTCAATGAACTATGGACAGGTCGAATAGTTCATCTTTGGCATTTCCACTAAAAAACTGGAGAACTTTGTCTTCTGTCAATATCATTTTGGTTATTGCCATTAAGATGGGTATGCTCTGTTCCAAGAATATATGATAGTACTCCAGCTGGCACATAGACCTCAAGATTTATGTCATAATTATGTCTATAATAAGACATCTGCAAAGTGGGCATTCTGTGCATACTACGGAACATGCCTTGCACAAAACAGAATGTCGACAAGGAAAGAGAACAACTGCAGTTTGTGCCACAAAGAAAACTTTACAATACTTGCTATTAGAGTCTTCATTATATGAGTCAATCACACCACTTCTGAATCCTTCTTCAGTTTTGAAACAAGAACTCATATATTTGCAAGCTCATTTTCCAGGTCTGCCTCTCTTTGTTTCTCTTTTTCAATTTAGTTTCCAAAGCAGCTTCCCTCTCGTGACTTGCAATAAGATCCCTTATAATATCAGCTGTGGCTATCCCTTGATCAAACTTTTTGATATGTCCTCCTCTCCAGCTTTGGGGTTTCCAGGAGGAGCCTCTTAGAATGTTGCCATGGATGAAATATGTGACTTGCAATGAATGGAGAATTGCTTCAGAAAGGTGTGGATATAAATATCCTTTGAAAAGGCCTGTCAAAGGTCTTACTCCAACTCCAACAACAACAATGTCTACTTCTAGTTCCCTGCCATCCTTCAACTTTACTATCTTAACATTTCCATGCTCATCCATGCCGAATCCTGTGGCCACTGTTCCTTCAATAATTTCCACAGACTTCAATTTATAATAGCCCTCATAGAAAGCTGCTATATCTGCAGTGAAAGACGAGGCATGCACCATGGTTCAGGGTACACCATTTAACCTTGTAGTTGTTGATTCTTAAGACCACAGTCAGTTCAAGGCCAATATATTTTTCACCAGCAATCACAGCTGTGCCTTGGTCACTCTTACTCAATCACCAACTTCGAAACTGGGAAGCTACAATAGAACACAACTAAAAGTGGTGATGTCTTCGTGGAGGTTGTAGGTCTTCATGATCTGTGGGATCGAACGCCAGACTTCCCTCTGGTATATGTTTCATGGCCACTGCATCCACCTGCCAGGGGCCACGCAGAGATTCAAAAGAGATCTGGCTGAAAAGAAAAACCTAAGTGCTGGGAGAGAACCTTTAGGTGTCTCAATAACGCGCGGAGTGCAATACTCATCTATTTCCTCGATGGCAAACCCTCCTTTAAACCTTGTTTGTATTGAAAAGAATTCCATCTTAATTTCTTTTCTTTGTGACTCTGCCCTTGCCAGTGACATTGCTTGCAAAGATCTGTGTCTGCACCTCCAGAACTAAATATATGGAATGCCCATCTCTATGGATGAAATTTTCAACTATACACTGGGAAAGAGGACCTCCTAATGACTCTAAAAAATTTTAAAATAAATTTTTGGACTCTATCCTATCACCTAAAATAATGAAAAACTGACTGGTCATTTTAGGAGATAACAATAACCCAACCAACGGATGTGATATACAGTGCTCTGTTCAAAGGCGACACGACTCAACAGCTGCCAAAAGATAACATCTTTCCTTGTCAGGCTTTTTGGTTTTTTAATTTTTTTTTGGAATTTTTTAGTTATTTGAAAAGCTTGAAAAAAGAATAAACTAGATTTATAGTTACAAAATAGGAGGAGACAAGTGTCATCGGGGCAAACAAACTAGTTCCAAGCAGTGGAACATACCTATGCTCAATGCAAGGAAACATGTGTAGGATATCGACACTCGGGGGAAAATCCCCTCTCAGTAAAAAGGGAAATCAAGCTGTGAAGGATATAAAAGATGGCTCTGCATGGCTAGACATGAGACAAGCTCGGGCTATATGGCTGAAACGCAATGTCAGGGGAGCCGGCATAAAGCTCAATCAGGCAGGAAAAGCTCATGATAATGCATTCACAACTTGACATAAGGGGAGTCCGGAGGGAAATAGGCCAGCATAAGATCAAGAGGAGTATGAGGCTCTTGCGAAATGTCATGGCAGTACTATACAACAGACTCCCACACCCTAAAGGAGGAAACATCAGAATGGGCACCAAATGAAAATAAGGCGCTAACTAGGGTACCCATGTAAGGGAAAGCTCTACCACTCGTATCATGCCACTTCTATAGCAGCAAGAAGGTTCCGTGACACAATAGAGTGGGTTCGTACCTAAGGTCATGGTGACATGGTCATAAGGTCATGCAAAATGCAAACGGTGGTGAACCTAACCTATATTCCAGTGTAGACATTATACCTATGAACAGTACGAACGGGTCAATCCAATGGCTGAAACGGCACTGAAAACGGTCCACTACACCACAAATAAGGTTAGAAACGGTCAGAACTATATAAAAGGGGGTAAAAAATTTCAAATATTTGAAAATTTTTCTATAAATAGTAAGAAATAGAAATCATTTGAAACTTTTACCCATTGGAGCTCTGATATTCAACTGCAAATTCCAGAAGATCCAGCCGGTGGAATTCACAACCACTTCTTCCAGGTAGTTACTCATACTCTCAGCTTGCATTTCCATATAATTTTTTCAAGTTTTCATGGTCAAATGAGGTATAAAGGCCAACTCTACATGAGCGGCGCGACCCACGCGGTTATCGAGGCTTCTTCCGCATATAGGGCTGGCTATACGCGAAAAAGGGACCAGGACCCGCGTACATACGCGGCTGTTTGCAAAACAACCGCGTATGACGCCGCGCAAATGAATTTTAAGGAATCTAATGGATAATTTGGTGGTTTCTCATGCAGGATGGTGCTAGAATGGAGAGAGCATGAGCACGGTGAAGTAGAGGAAGCTATAAGGGCCGATGTCAGGGCACAACAAGCTCTCCGAGCATGTGGACTCTATAAGTTCTGGTGTTTGGGTGGTTTGAGAGCCAAACCACGACTTCTAGAGATGCTAGTGGATTACTGGGATCCAGACTCAGAGTCTTTCAGGATAGATGGGATGTCTCTCACCATTAAGGTGGAAGACATATACTTCATTACAGGTCTATCGAGATGGGGGGAGGTGGTGAACCTTCGTTCCAGGGGTGGGCCAGGCGGCGGGCTTACTATAGACGAGTATGTAGCTATATACTGATACCCAGAGGCAGAGAAGGTGGGGAGTCAGATCCCCATCAACGCTATACAGGTACTGGGCCTAAAGGCCATACTACTGACGCTGGGTAGGATAGCAGGCCTAGCCTCACTCCACCAAGCCTCGCAGCCACTGATGTTCTATGCAGTGGAGTGTATGAGATCGACCGTCTATGACTGGAGCACTACACTGCTGCGCAATATGAAACACCAGCTCAGCGAGTGTAAGGCAGGCAGGATACGGAACTTCGGGTTCAGCAGCATTTTGAGTACATTCTTCTTCGAGCGTGTACCAGGATTGAGCCCTAGAGTGGATGTTCCTCTCCACGGGGTTCGAGATCCGGCCCAACGGCGTTGGGCAGATGCGATGCGCAGACTGGGGGGTGGTAGGGTGTCCAACCCGTATCCAGCTGAGTTCTTTCCATGGTGGCGACGACAGATTGTTTCCATAGATGACTACCCCTATGGAGGGATAGATTTCCGGGGGGATCCGGACATGCCATTACCACCAGGAGTGGCATACGGAGAGATAGGTACCGAATCTCGACTCTCACTCTTTTTATATTTTTGAATTATTTAATTTTTTGTATTTTCTTGATTATGTGAAATCAAAAAGACATGTTTTTGGGTGACAACACATAGTGACATCTACCATTCATGTGCAGATGTTGGGCCACGATGACCGGAGGGGAAGAGGAGATGACATCACAGGTGTGGATGCAGAGCGGACGCTCCAGAACATCCATACCAACTTCGTCCGGTTGACTCATAGGGTTCCCATGGCGCAAGTCGAGGACTTGCCTGAGGCTATGCAGCGACAGGTGGTGGGTGTGCCACGTGCATGGGTGCGTTTATTCCGGCGGCTAGCTAGAGCCGTAGTGACGTATCATGATCACAACCCTCCTCCGCAGGATTAGAGCCTGGGAGTGTATATGCTTTTTTGTATGGCCGTGTATTATATGGAAGCTTTGACAGCTCCACTTTTGTATATGACACTATGTATTACCACATTTTTGATATATATATAAAAAATTTATGGTGATCGGTTTATTTATTTACATGTGTAAAAATTGTTTATGATTAATTTATTATGAATGAGACAAATGCCAATCTAACACATAGTTAGCATATGAGTCAACAACTTGATTATCATTTCTTGGAATGTGTATATATGTTATACTCTCAAATTGCCGTTCTAGCAATCTCACACGTAAGAATATTCTCAATAACGTCGGATCTCTAACATGGTACAAACCATTTAGCTGTGACACTACTAACTCTGAATCAAGACGTACCTCAAAAGATGGAATGCCATGTGAGATGGCATCGCGTAGGAGCTCAATAACGGTGCTATATTCAGCAACATTGTTGGAAGATGGCCGTAGACAAACACCTTCTGAAGACAGTACCTGACCCATAGGAGTATAAATCACCCAAGCGGCAGAGGTTGAGTGTTGAGTGTGACTGCTTTCACCATCCGCGAATCCTATGTAGATGGAAGATTCCCTTGACATATTCCAAAAGAAACAGAAACTAATCACAAACCCGATCACGATAAGAAAAAGACCTAACTATGCAAAGCTGTACAATAATATACAACCAACAACCTTGGCTAAAGATCATGCATAGTATTTTTTAAGATAGAGCCCATTTCATGAAATAATCCACAGCCACAATAATATGATGGTGCCCCCCAGCTGAAGCTGGGTTTCAATCCATAAAATCCAACCCCCACTTGGTGAAGGGACCAGCGATGATAATAGGATGTAAAGGGGCAGGCCTTGAGTGCATATTCCGTGCAAACACCTGGAAAGGGTGGCACCTCTTGACCGCATCAACACAATATTTAAAGATCGACGGCCAGAAATAACCCGCTCTCAAAATATTTTGAGTTGTAGAAAGCCCAGATAAATGACCACCACACGCCCCACCGTGGCAATTATTCAACACAACCTCAGCTTCCTCGTGAGTCAAACAACGTCGTAAAATGGAATCTATCCCACGACGGTATAAAGTATTATCCACTATAAGGTAGTTCTTAGAAACGCGGCGTAATCGATGTCGCTCATCTCGTGAGAAGTGAGTAGGGGTCCTCTGTGTTTGTAGATATACTATGATATCTCCGTACCATGGGTCAGACGTTGAGATTAAGAAGATATGCTCATCAACCAACGTATCCTCACAAACCTCCTCCTCGGCCTCGCCTGGAAAATCTGATATAAGCTCTGCAAAAATTAACGACTTCTTCGATTTTTCCGAAACAAATTCGAGATCGAACTCTTGCAGAATGACAATCCATTTATTATATTTTCCCCCAATCATCCTACGTGTGAGGATGAACTGAAACGGATTGACATGGGCCACTACCAAGGTTTGGCGAAGGAGAATATAATGTCTCAAACGCTGAACGGCATGTACGGTCGCCAAGGCAAGCTTCTCGACATGATAGTAACGAATCTCTGCGTCAATAAGGTTTCGGCTCAGATAATAAATGACATGCTCCTGAAGCTCCTCATCCTCCTGAACCAATACCATACTAATCGTCTCTAAAGACGCGGCCACATATAATAGGAAATCATGGCTATAATCCGGAGGACTAATCACCGGGGCCAATGCTAGAGCTCGCTTAAGTGCATCGAAGGACTCCTGGGCTCGCTCATCCCATATAAAGGGAGTATCCTTCTTCAAGAGATGCATGAAGCCTCTAGTCAAATTGGAAAAATTGACCACAAATCTTCGTAAGAAGTTTGCCATGCCTTGCAAACACTAAAGATGACGAATGTTCTTCGGGGGAGACAACTGAAGTATTGCCTCCACCTTTAAGGGATCGACTCTTATCCCCTCTCTAGAAACGATGAACCCTAGTAAACGACCTGATTTTACGCAAAAGATGCCGGCATTATTCCTGTTCAATTAAACCCTCATAAGTGCCGGCACGGACCATGTTAATGCACCCACGAGCACTAGTCTCAGGTGGATCATTCGTACTAGATTGCTCCTGGGACTTTGAGTTCATGATCTGGTTATGCGGTAAAGGGTTTGTTAGCACATCTGGGCCTTGTGCTAACAGCCTCAAAGCTTCATTGATACGAGGGCACAAGTAAGTGAGATGATCCTCCTTACATAGCTTACAAGGAAACTTAACTTTACGCTTCGCTTGCTTGTCCCCCCCAGCATTCTGACTGTTCTTGCCATTATTCGTAGCATTCTCATTTTTATTCCCACCCTTTCGATTATTATTCTTTCCCTTTTTCTTATTCCGTCTGGGATGCTGGTTACCCTTCTGGTTAACCTGTCCATACTGCGTCCCATAATAAGGTCCATAGGCCATCGCATGCAATGTCCCATGGGAGACTCCATAGGTAGGACGATAAGCTGTAGAAGGGGGAACATACATGCCCGAAGAAGGTATATATTCCCTAGACGTGACAAGATGACCACTAGACGGGTGAATATAGCCTCCCAACACAACGGGTGGTATATGAACTTGAGACACAAGCGGTCTAGTGACGGCAGTACAGACCTAACTCGTAGCCATATGTCGACTCGAAGGACCACGTGAAGAAGGTGGAGGATGTACATTTCAAGAACTCAGAACTGAGGACGAAGGAAGCTCAGTAATAAGATATGTACTCGTACCTATCATCACTCGTCTAGGACCTGGAATCCTAATGGGATCACTAACTCTAGACCCAGGAGGGATATGAGAGATAGCTTCCACCACTGGGATGGAAGGCGCAATGTGGCTAGTACTTCCAAACCTATCAGCAAGGTAAGGAATGGGAATGCCCCCAGGCATAGTGCTAGGCTCAGAATCAGATTCAACATGAAATGTCAAATCGTGCTCAGGAAAACCAATCATAACATAACCACCGTAACTAGTACTGGCAGGTTCAAAGTGAGTCTCAGCATCTTCCGGCATTCCATACCGGTAGTGTTGCAATGGGGAATCAGCCCTAGGGTGAGTAGGTCTATCATGGAAAGATCCTATCTGGGAAATCACGGGACCAAACTCAACTAGTTCAGGTGAAGGATTGTATGTAGGATTAAGTTCCCCATCGTCAATACGAACGGGAGGAGGTGGCTCAGGAATAGTCTCTGAATGATCCTCCATGTTGTGTGAATAAATGTGTGATAAAGTCCGCCTAGGTCTCTCTCCCAAAGGAGGAGGAGAAGTAGAAGGCGGAAGGCCTCTTAACCGACGAGAACGGTGCGGAACCACACTCAGATCCACAATGACTCAACAAAAAGCAAATACACTCTATCTACGTAAACCCTAGGCCAACTAGCATGCATAGAGAAATCACTAAAAATCTAAAGCCAAAAGCAAGCAAACAAGGGCTGGATAAGTGAGCTCCCGAATGTGGCCGGTATGTCTCACCTAGGAGAGGCTTGAGAGGCCCTTGTCACCACAAGTAGAGGTTCGAAACCAATTATTGTGGCCCTCAGCTTCAACGCGTATAGCGACTGTGCTGTCCGACCCCAACCTGGCCGGGACACATGCAAAATAACCTTTACACGTACCCCCTCGATATCCTAGGTAAGGTCACTAAGGTCACCTCAATATAATCAATGCTCAGGCGGATAGTCACAGGAGGGATTGACCGTATGGGCAGGGTAGCAAAGCCCGAAACTCTCGAAAGAGCCCCTAGATACGAATACAATCCTGGCTATATCATCGGTGCTACACAGTTATCGACCAGGGGTTATCCCAATCAGACAACCGCTCACACTGCCTAGTGCTTGACTCCCTTTTGAGAGGAGCTTCCTGAGAACGTCGGTTATACCAAGGATTTCACACACTCCCTGGACAGACACCTAATTGTTGTTTGTTTAGTGATCTTGGAGAATTAACTCACAATGAACTATTCCAAGATCCTAAAACCTAAGCTTGTTGGTGCACCCTATAAAAGAAAAGAGTGTAATTCATTTTAATTAGCATTGATTTTAGTTGGATTTATTACTCAAAAATAGGATATGGTCGTGCAACTAGTGGTGTTATGACGCAACAAGAAGTAAAATGCACACCGTAACAATCAATGCAAATGCATTGTGTCCATGTAAACAGGGTATGCGTACTACGTGAATGCACAATTTTTCTTCAAATGCAATGCAAATTTTCCTATATGAATTCCTAACTAGTAATCCAAAGCAAATCTAGAGCTAGTGCAAGTACAATGCAAAGTGCATAGTGCAATGCATAATGATAAGCAAATATTTTTGTATTTTTTGAATATAAGAGATGTCAAAAAGCAAAAGAATGATTCTACCACCCTCAGACTCTGTAATCACACATAAACAGCATCCAATCAAAAGACTAAGGTAAAAGAACTCTAGTGCACTAATCTCAAAAACAAAAAACCAAGAATGCCATGACAAGAACTTTCCTTAAAAAAAAAAAAAATTAGGCTAAAAAAAACGTTTCCAGTCAGAAACAGAGGTCAAAACAGAGTCAGGCAGTGCCAAAGGAGACTCAGTAATTAACAGCATTCACCCAGCAACCCACTATATTCCACAAAATGGTAAAAACCATGGTATACGCGACTGTTCGCAGTAAACCCACGTGTATACGCAGAAATCCCAGAGGAACCCGCGTGTATACGCGACTGTAAATTCAAAACCCGCGTACAAGAAGAAAAAGGTGCATAAAACAAGGAAAAGAGGCAAACTGAGACAGACTTTACTCCAATCAGACTCTACCAGGCATACATGCCCCCAGTCCCGACACAGAAACAAGAGAGAAAGAGCAATTCAAATACATTGAATGCCAAGAAAATCACCCCCAAAGGACAACAAGGAACTCCCCAGCGAAGTCACCAATTCTGTTACGGAGAGAAATTCCTATGGCTTGGGGTACCACAACAGACAGACTTGACTCCAGAACACCATCTTTCCCAATATGCAATAGAAATAAAATGTCTAACACTAAAGGATCAGACCTCGTACCTTATTCCGGAAGGCTGAAGTAGATCCCCGTTGAGCTTTCAACTTTGAGCTTGAATTGATATAATCCTTCCTCAACAACAAGTGAACAATACAAGCATACTATATCATGGTGTTAGAACTATTCTAGCATATATAACATCAATAATGTAAAATCATTTGATACATTCCAATGGATAAAGTATTAAATCAAATACACATCATTGGACAAGAAAAGATGTTTCTTATTAATATAAATCAGAGATTACAAGATAGACACAACCTCTGACGGCACGTCTGCAAATCGAAGAAACTGAATCCCCCACTTGGGCCTCCACCAATTCAATCCTCCATCTCTCGATAGCAAGCTCACTAGTACAAGGCAAGCTTGGGAAGAACACAACAGTGCTCCAAGGGACAAAGGGATGCAGACTCAAGTATAAATCCTGGCAACAATGGACTATAGTTTCTTTGCTTCAATCTCTCTATGTTTCTTCAATGTACCAAGGGTTCCTTATATAGCTTCATATGGGATACTGAAGGGTCGAATCCGATCGATCTCAAGGCATATGGAAGGCCAGGAGTCAAATGAGTTGGATCCAAGTCAAGGAAATTTCCAAAAGGATTTGGATTTATGTACACATCCCGATGTATGCACTTATCGGGGATATATACACGTATGTACACGGTTATCGGGGTAAAATCCGCGTATATCATCTTTTATATGGTTTTATGGATGATCAAGGTAACATCAAAGGATAAAATGTGGTCCATGGGGTCCAAAGAGTCTGCAGCAGGACAGGGGAAGGCCATACAAAGTGTGATTCACCTGGTGTGGTGAAATCCGCTATAACAAGAGTTCATGTACATCAAACTCAGGAGAGGCACTAAAGAAGTGGCAGAACCGATTGCATGAAGTCTCATCGAGAAAATGTGCCAGGATAACTAAGTCTATCAGACAAGTAGGAACTCAATCATGACCACTACCCACATATGAAGGAATACCTAACTTGGCAGCATTCTTCACTGAATTTGAAGAACTGGTAATAGAGCCACATCGACTGTCTGCACTAGACTTTGCATTAAAATCTACGCCAGCACAGTGGTGGGGTATGCATAAGAGCACCATAACTGAATGACCACAATGCAGAAGGCTGCTAGAAGTGAGGTTTGGAGAAGAAATTACAACTATAACCCAAATATATACAGGGTTATCCAATCCTGTCGAACACTTGGAACAATGTTCCACAACATTCTTGAACTACCCTCTCCAGGAATGGGTTCATCATTTCATCCATACTCTTGAGACGACACCATGAGGTTGGTATGCATCTATTGAGCTGCACTAGGAGATAAGGGAATGGGAATAAGTTGCACAGAAATTCACTTACACATTCTAGTTTGTGGATGAACAACCTACATTTGATATTGCACTGAAAACTATTAAGAAAAAAATATTCACCGATATCCCACTAGATATTGTGTATTCTCAACCCTGTGTTGTGCATTCCCACCAATGCTGTGAGATAGTCCAACATTGGATGACATGTTATAATCTCTCTGGGGACCCAGACGATGATCCTACCAACATCAACATTCCCGAATCTGAAGGATCACTGCAAGGTAGAAGGAAGCAGCATTTCCAGTGAACAGTTCATTAATCCACTAAAGGTTAAAAAGGTTAACATTGGATCGAAGGACAATCCAAAAATTTTCAATATTGGAAACTACTAGGATGAAGAAACAATAGCAGAAATCATCGATTTATTACATGAATTTCAGGACCTGTTCTCGACAAATTTTAGGGAGATGAAGGGAATAGTAGGAGATTTGGGTGAAATCAAAATTCCACTCAAACCCGATGCAAGGCCAATAAAACAGCGACCTGTTAAGACCTGGAAAATCACGGGAAACAACAGAAAGGGATTCTCCCCAGTAAACGTTCCCAACTAGCCCGTTACTGTTTGGTATGGGGAATCCGTCCGGTTTACGGTCCGGCTACCGTACGTCAAAGTAACCAAAATAAAAGGTTTTACCGGTTGCGGCCCGGTCCACCGTGTATGTTTTAGTTTTTTATATTAAAGTATGATATGCAAGTGCCTATCTAATAATGCAGATTGATAGAGAATACGAGGAGCGGTCACAATGTGATGCGCAGGTTCTTACCTCTCGTCATAAACTCTCTCTCATCTAAATCACACACAACAAGCAAACTAAAACTAACTATCTAAGCTATCCCTAGGGAGCAAGATTATCATTCATTAATGAGTAATGTGGTTTGCACATGCATTAAGAAAAATCACAGATAGCTGATACTTCTTTCAAAACACATGAACATTTAAAGATATTTGAACAACCAGATAGCCAATTGTTTATGAACAACATTCATTACTCATAGTGGAAAATTCATAGAATAAACTAGAGAGCATTCATACAAGAAAATAGGTTCAAAGAGTTAGAATGATCTCACAGTTCATGGACACAAGACTGAAAACAAAATAGTTCACATTCAGCAAATCCATGGCATAGCATTTGAAAAGTTCCACACAGCTTTATCCAACAGGAAACTTGTAATTTCTTTATGCAAAAGGAAATAGTTCTTCTTACATCAGACTCTCACAAATCTCAAAGGAAAAATTCCTTTATCCTATCTAATTCTCCTATACATATACTACAAGCAAACTCTTGGGATGCCCCTCGGTGACCTTTGGGCTCCTCAACCGTTTAATCTCACAATTTTTTCCTTTTGTGAGTGCTCATGATTTAGACAATACGTTAGACAATACGTTACGTTAAAAGTTAATAGCACTTCTATAATGAGAGACCAGCTTGATCAGTGATAAACGTTTTATGAGCCTCTGCTGCTATCAAATCCACTGGTCCTATTTTTATCTTGTGTCTCTATGCTTAAACCTATTCTTTCCTTGTTGCCTCCCTTCTGCTTTGAATTCTAGATATATCTTGTTTGCAGTAGTCACCCTATCATGAACATAGCATATTTCAGACCATCAAAGTAACACAAAGTGCACTAATACATGCATTCTATAAAATGAACTATAAATAATGTTAATACATGAAAAGAAAATGATAAGGAAAAGAAAACCCTGCAAGTTGGGTCCGAAAAACTTCTAAGCCCACTGTCCTACTAAAACCAGAATCCTAACAGAACATAATCTTCATCTTAGAAAAACCTTCACTCGACCAGCACCCATGGGAAAAATCTACCATCCCATAAAATAGAGTAACAGCACAACAAAAATGGTGGGAAAACCCTACCGACAGTCGAAAGAAAAAACAGTAAGCATCAGGTAGGTAATCCACTTCGACAGGCAGAAGTAATAAAGCATTAAATGATTATGTAACGTCCCGGTTTTGACCCCATTTCCATGATGTATATAATGTAAATTAATCATGGTGAGGAGCTCAAGGAAAAAGCCCCACCATCGATTTGGTTGTGTATGTTTCGGCAATGAGGATAGTTGCCGATGGTATGTTGTGCTATCCGGCACATTATAACATGGCATCATGTAAATATGCACATCAATTAAAATAAACCCACAACCAGCTACGGTAGTGCAACATTGAATGAAAAGGGCATGGTTCCAAAGGATAAGGGGTGGGGGATGTCAAACCTTGGTATATGGGGGGGAAACCCATGTTTTTCCACCTTGTTTGTTTTGCCACCTTTCTTGTCTCACCCAAGATCACCAACCTCTTCAATGTCTTGTTTTTGGTTGTTGGGGCAGTTATGGAGGTGGGTGTGGCAGGATGTCAGTCCTTTTTCCCACACGCCCACTCCACCCACGACTGCCTTCACTCCCCTCTTCCACGTTTCCAATTTTGACGATTATGGTCTATTTGTTCTCTCCATGGTCGGTTCTTCCTCACGCAGAGCTGAAGTCTGTTCACCCTCACGTACAGAGAGGAGGTTCGGCTTCCTCACATGCCTAGTCTTCAACCTTCACGGTGGTGGCCTGTTTGTGTTTCTCCCGATTGGCCAGTTGATTCGTGCGCAAGGAGACGTGTTGTTCATCCTCGTGCAAGCTAGGATCCTCATGCAGAGGGACATTCTGTCTTCTTCGTATGCACGGGAGTTCTGTGTTGGTTTTCCTCACGTAGTGAGCAGGTGGAACAGTCTCAAGGGTTCAATTTATGTTGGTATGTTTTATAGCTGTGGTTTTAATCCACGTTCTCTGCTTGCTGTTGGTTTCACCCACGTAGTTTGGTGTTGTTGAGAGTCCGATTCTATTTCCATTCGGACTGTGTGTGGGTTCCTTCCATGTTTTTCCTGGGTTGTGTCTCCTTCCTTCACACATAGTCTACAAGTTGTCCTCTTGCCCCATTTTCGATCTGTGTAGTTCTTCAGCGAATGCATGAAGTAATTATGTGTTAGGGGTGGTCGGATGTTGGGTGGGCTGTGGATTGCCACATCTATGTTTGAGTTCCCATGGCTATGCTGGGAGTGCTGTTGATCATCCATTGTGGTCTATGGTTTGTTGTCATCATCCATTGTGAGTTTGGGCTGCCGAAGTACCCTGGTTTGGGTTGCAGCTGAGTCGTTTTGGCCACACTAGGGCCAAGAACAACTCGGAATTGTCTTGTGGCTTGAGCTGTGTCTCACTTTTTGTTCGGAACTGCCACCGGATTGCCTTTGCTTCTTCACAGAGCTGTGAAGGTATTGTTTGCTGCGTATATGCAGTGGTTGGTCTTCGGACTGTGCTGGCTTGGCCAGTTGTGGATGGCCTGATAACCTAGCTGTGTTGGTGGCTGATTTGCATCCCTTGGCTATGTGTAAGCCTACATTGACCCTTATTCCTGGAGGAATCATGCCTAGCTCGGGGGTGGCAGCGTTGCTGAGAGATTGATGAGCACGCTGGCCTATGGTTGTGTGGAACGTTGCAGTGACGTAGCTAGTTGCAGGTGAATTCTTCATCAAAAGATAAGTGCTGCTATCCTATCTCTGCAATCATATTGATGTCAAATGAGTTATAATGAACATATGGAATGCTAGAATTGTATGAATGTATATGTTTGCTTCCGCTGAAGGTTTTGAGGAATTATGCATCTGTGTATGCTTGTATGTTTCTCATTTCTGTTATGCATCATGTTAAGCTTCTAATTTCAGCTCTTATTCATGTTTATGCTCATGGGGCTATTTGCCCAGTTGCTGTATTGATGTTCGTCGCGTCCTCTTTACCGGTCGGAGGGATGGGGACATGACAATATGGTATCAGAGCTCAAGGTTGCAACAATGGGCCTCTATGGGCCATGAAGGATGCAGTGACAGAAGGTAGAATTACCTTCTCTGTCCAGCAGAAACAACAGCAAACTTCAAATGTTGTCTAAGTGTTGGAGCAGTTGGAACAGCCAACGAAAAAACTTCCGCCGTTGTGGAAGAGTCGGCGAAGTGAACTTCCGCCGTTATGGAAGAGTCGGCGAAGTGAACTTCCGTCGTTGCGGAAGAGTCGGTGAAGTGGACTTCCACCGTTGCAGAAGAGTTGGAGAAGTGGACTTCCGCCATTGCGGAAGCGAAAGTCATTTGGCTTCCGACGAAGAAATACTGTTGCCGAAAGAAGATAAGGTTTTGTGTGCCACTGTTGCGGAAGCGAAAGTCATTTGGCTTCCGACGTAAAAGCCTGTCGATGCCGATCACATTATGACTTAGCAGATTGGGCCGCCAATCAAAAGAGAAAGTGGTTCGTGTGCCGCCGTTGCGGAAGCGAAAGCGCTAAGTCTTCCAATGAGAAAGACAGCCGACGCCGGGAGTTAAAATTTTTCTAAGTAAACAGTCGTCAATCAGAAGAGAAAGTGGTTCGTATGCCACTGTTGCAGAAGCAAAAGCGCTAAGTCTTCCGATGAGAAAGACTGCCGACGCCGATGCCAGTCAAAAATTTAGTTCACCAATCGAAAGAAAAAGTGGTTCGTGTGCCGTTGTTGCGGAAGCAAAAGCATTACGGCTCCCGACTAGAAAGGCTTCCGACGCCGATCAGAAGGAGAAACCGTTCTGGGAGCCGCAGTTGCGGAAGAAAAAGCATTACGGCTTTCGACCAGAAAGGCTGCTGACGCTGATCGAAAGGAGAAAGCATTTTGTGATCCGCCTTTGCGGAAGAAATAGTGGAAGAGGAGCCAATTCTGCAGAAGAGTTATTGAAATGGGAGCCGATTCTGCGCAAGGAAAATTTGAATTTTCCGTGGGATTTCTTAGCAAATTTTGACTGTTTTTCTGTGGGATTTGCAGCTGTTTTTTAGTGAATTTTCAGGGCTGAAAAGGGGAGAAAGTGGCAGCAATCTTATGCGCTAGATTGCATGAAAAACATAGATTTAAAAAACAAAAACGAGGGCGTTGCCCTCGACCCGCCCTGCAGTGGCGGAAGTCACAAGGGGGAAATCCCCCTTGACCCCCTTCATCCCCTGAGACAGTCGTTCTGGTGAAAAGAAGATTCTATGTTTTGGGCAAATTAGTAAAACCCAAAATTCATAACAGATGAATGTTGCAACGGAAGTGAGGTGGCTAAAGTTGGCAACCAAAATATAGTTGTGTGTAAAAATGCAAAGATTTGGTGAAATCCCTCATTCTTAGAAGTTGTGTGGTTTTTACACCCGAGGTCGGAATGACGCATGTGAATAGGTGTTGGAAATCTTATCCAGCAAGGAACAAGGATAAGTGACCAGAATCTGAGCATGAACCAGCAAAGTGCTAATGATGGCCGTTGTTATCAAATGGAAAAATCTGGACAGTTGCATGCCCAGGGGCAGCAAGGACTATGAAGTCAACCAGCTGCTGTGTGAAAAAGGAATTCCATGAGAAGATGAGGGATTTGAAAGGGAAGTTTTCATTAGACCCTATATTGTTGATTATAACTACATTTCCTAAGTTTATGCATGAGGATATGTATTGCGTGCATAGAATATTGCATGTTGGTAAGAATATTGGAAATGATATATTTATAATGAACCACTAATGATAATAATTGCTTTGTTGTTGGCATTAGTGGAAAAACCAATGATGACATGGACCCGGATGAATATGTTGCTGATGCTGAGGAATGAAACCAGCAACCCTATGGAGAAGGGGTAAAGCAACAAGTCCAAGATAAAAGTTGGTGAGCCAATTCTGCAATCTCCTGTAAAGGACCAACCAAATTGGTCATGTCAAGGGTGTAAGTACGGCCCATGCAGGTGAGAGTTTGCTTATGAAAAATTCCATGGATTGGTACAGGTAAGAGACCTCATACCATGTGTATATTGAAATATAGAAAGGTGTCATGCCTATAGATGCTTATGATCTTAATTACAGTAATGCGTGCTATATGAAGTAGTCATGGTTAGGCCATGCATGGTATGTTGAAGGCATAGTATTCCTGAATCAATGCAAGGTAGCATTGAATGGATATGCATTAAAAATATTTTATGAATCTTGTAGTTATGCATTGGATGGATGCATATGAAGGGTGTGAGTGACTGACTGCATAAGTATAGGTGCAAATGTTGTGATGTATTTCCTGAATGCATGTGATATTATGGATGACTAATTGCTGAAATGATGAATTAATGATAATTCAAGAACCATTTCAAAGATTGTTATGAATACAGGATAGTCATGATCAATTGGCTGCTAGAAATGCTCTATTGAAGAGCAAGGCGGTATGAATGATACGCTTGTGAAGTAAGGAGTATCTAACCACTTCATTTAAATTGCATGAATGATGTGACTATACCTTGCAATGTTAATATGATAATGAATGCATGAAGTAATGAGTTTTGATAATATTGATGTGACTAATAGTTGGAAGTATTTGAATTTTATAAATTCTAAAAATGCTTCAATGACGGTTGTAGCAATGAAAAGGTTATATGCATCCAGACTTACCAAGTGTTTGGTTGATTGAACCTCATGTTTCAGGTAGATTATTTCGAGCATGGCATTGAGAGTTAAGACCCTGACCAATGCCAAAATATACCATTTATGAGAGGAGTCTCATGGTTGTAAAAATAGTTGGTATGCATAATAGGATGTTAAAATTCGAATTGAGAATTTCGGATTTAAGAAATTGTTGACAACTACTAGGCACTACTGGCTCGCATAAGCTTGTGTTTGGATGTTTGAAGCTTATGCTTCAGGTAGATTATTTCGAGCATGGCAGTGAGAGCTAAGGCCCTGACCACTACCAGAATCCACCATACTGTATGCATAATAGGTTGTTAAAATTCGAATTGTGAATTTTGGATTTAAGAAATTGCTGACAACTACTAGTCACTATTGGCTTGCATAAGCTTGTGTTTGGTTGATTGAAGCTCAGGTTTCAGGTAGATTAATTCGAGCATGGTAGTGAGAGGTAAGACCCTGACCAATGCTAGAATATACCATGTAAAAGAGCCAAACCTTATGAGAAGTGTCTCATGGTTGTGAAAATAGCTGGTATGCATAATGGGTTGTTAAATTTGGATTGTGAAATTCGGATTTAAGAATTGTTGACGACTACTAATCATTGTTGGCTTGTATGATATTGTGTCAGGAGGGATGCATGGTAAGTGGGTATTCATGTTATGATAGTAAGCAGAAAATTATAATGGGCATAGTAGTGCTGCTTACAAGAGACCCACAATTGAGCAAGTCAATTTCTGTAGTAGATAGAATTGCAAATTCTTATTGAATTTGATTGCTAATGTCATTGCTTGGTTATGGAACGATCAATTTGGATTGTAGTATGAGGTAATGATTGACTGTTTGTCTATTTGATGAATGTGTCAGGGGTACACACTACAGGAATACCATGTGTGATGGCCTGCAGAAGCCAAACTTCATGGGAAGGTTTTCCCTTATCTTGGAAATGGGTTTCGGGTGAAACACCATTACACATTTGGAGAAATGTCTCATTTGCACTGCATGTTCGGTAGTGACATGAGTGAGATGGCATAAATTATGTCAGTAAGACATGTGTGAATATGAAATGTAAAAGGAGTTGGGATGGAAAACTGAGGGACTGTTAACTCAGGGAAGGAGCCTCCATTCCTCCTTAACAAAGGCATACTACGACGGCAAATGGATAAGTGTTATGTGACCCTTGCTAAGAATATGCATGTTTAATTATTAAATTCCATATGCAGAACATGTTTTGGTTTTATTTCCATGATGGCCGATTGCTTGAAGTATGAATAGGGCCTACATGGCACACACCGGAAAAGAGTACACACTTTTCCGATGTTGAGTCATGAAAGGGTTGTCTATATTGATTACACTCTAGGGAGTGGACGCACTCCTGGTGTCTCAATACTTGATAGAAAATGATATGAAATGTGATTTCAGTTTTAGAGCAATATCGATGATGAGTTTGCTTGCATTGCTTGTGTTGCTTATGTTGATGGGCTAAATAGATGCAGTTGGGTGTTGCACCCTAAAGGTAAAGGTAAAATGGTAAATGGTTGTTTTGAAGGGTTACGGGGTAAGGGTTATTGTCGATATAAGTGTATGTTGATATAAGTGTGTGTTGGTATAAGTGTATGTTGGGCTGTGATATGCCTGAGGACCCATAGTAGATCCTAGACCTGGAAATGGTCATGATAAAGTTCCAAGCCCAGTTGACATGGTTGTGTACTGGCTAGACATTGATTATTTGATATTGTGGAGAAGCCGGCGTGCTGACCTAACATCTAAGTCCATAGGCGATCCCAAGGCTTGCAAAGCGAAGCAGGATCCTGTGGACGAACGAGGAAATGCACAATACAGATAAGTATTGGATTATTTTGCTTACGAATATACATGTGTATATGCTTTGGTTATGATGTTTTAAGCTCTTGTTTTAGGGGTAAAACTGATGAGAATAAACTAAACATGTGAATTTATTCAATGTTTGGATATAGGTATCGCTGGGAGCAAGGACTATGAGAGCATCATAGGGGTGCATGTGGACATGTGACTATCCTGGAAAGCTCAGAATGAGTGGTAATGAAAAAGGTGCTAGTAAGACAGGGAAGTCCTAGCAATTGACACAAACCATGTGGAGAGACTCCACGGTTTGGAGGTCTGGAATAGACCAAAGACACTAAGTGTCATGACCAAGAGAGATTGGCCCAACATTCACAGTGAAAGTGAAAGAGGCTGAGAGCATGAAAATCCACTGTGATGGTGTGGGTTCCAGGATGGAACAAAACAAAGAGGGGAAAAACTCTTACTGCTCTCTCTTGCCTTTTGATTATATATATACATATATATTTATGCATTGTGAAAACAAGAGATTGTTGAATGCATGTATGATTGAAATGGAATGTGTGTATTGGCTTAAGTCAATTTGTGAATGTTGGAATGGTTAATTCCCTGCCCAAGAATGGACATGAATGAGCTCATGTACCTGTTGGGGGAAGGCATGAAAACTATGAAAGTTTCCTTGATGAAACTTGGACTGTCATGCCAATTGGGTAATTAACTAACTAATTTTAATGTCTATATTATGCTTGGCCTGATAGAATTTCAATGGTGCATTTCACAGGTGAGAGAAGTGAAAACCAGGTGGTGCACATTGATCATGGTATCAGATCAAAAGTTATTGGACTTGGCTGGAAGTCTCCTTCAAATGATTGCCAAGAACCAAGAAAATCTTGGGGAGATGCTCAAGATACAGAAAAGGCAGAATGAAATGAACCACCAGATTTTGCAAGACTCTATTAGTTTGCAAAGGGAGGTGAAAAGCCTTCTGGGGGCAATCGGCAAGGGAAAGGGAGGTGGATCAGCAATGGGACAATCGTCCAAGTGACCCGTTGGAAAACGGTCCAAGCATGAAGACTCAAAGGAAATTGAGTAGGTAAAGATGAAGCAGCCAGTGAGATGCTGGAGATGCGGAGGACATCATTTACGCCGGCACTGCCCAATGAGGGAACAGGATGAGGGCGATAGCCGCAAAGTTCCTAGACTTAGGGATCAGGTGGAAGCTGAGAACCAGCAGGAGAAGTCCATGGAAGCCGAGGGGCTTGGTATTGAACGTTCAAAGTAGATGATTGAACGTGGGACAGATCTGCAATTTTGACTTAAATCAATGGCTATGGTGATTTCCGGAGTGTGAACTTGCACGTTTGATAGAACAAAAGAGCCTGGAGGAAAGGAGTACGTGTCATCTCATCGGACGGCAGAGAATGAATGGTAAAGTGGATCGATGGTCACGAGCGGATCCAGAAAGGAAAGTTACGCGACAGATAAAGTAAAGTAGGGTTACAGAAAGTAAACCGCCATCCACATGGCCGATTGTGATAGACTCCGGAGGCAAAAGTTGTTTATTGAAAACCACCCAAAGAATGTTGCGAAAGTGGGGTCCTATAAAAGGGGCAGTTGACTTGATTTGGGTTATTCTATTCGTGCCGTACGGGTGAAGAAGACGTGCATGATCTCCAACCTGCGACTGTCAGTTTCAAGCATATACCTCTACAGTTAAACAGGTAAGGCTTGAGCTCCTATAATTCGTTTATCTAGTGTCATTCGTCGGTTGAATTATGGACCAAGAGCACGAATTGCAGGAGTCTGGTCATTTTCTAGACGACAAGGAAGACTGTTTAATTGATAGGGATAGAAATGTATGCAACCCGTACCTGTCTATAGGGAGCATTTCGGTCAGTAAAGAAAAGATATGGCACTATAATTCCCAGGGAAACGATGTTTCGAATGTTTTTAAGTCCTTTCTATATTATTTCGCACTGGAACAAACCTTGCATTTCCTAGAGTTTGCGGAGTGGTGCGCAGTCAATTACTCTCCTTCCTAAAGAATTATTGTAAGCCAATCCTCATCTCGAGTACTATGTAAATTCAATACCATAGTTATTTGTGAAAACCTCAGTTTGCCTGAGAATTACCCCGATAATCGTGAGCCACTGAATGAGTCATTCCTTACTGAATTTTACAAAAGTTGTGAATCTGAAACTCGCTCCCTTTTCCTATCCAGCATTCTGAAAGAAATTCAATCCTTAGATGGTCAATTTTTACCTTATCCTGTACATATTTTCAAAAGTGAAGTTCAATTGGTAATTTCCTTAGTGTGTCAAGTATTGGGTCTTGATGATGACTGTAACGTAAATGAAGTTATCCTTGGTTTTTTATTGAAAATGAGTTCCTTAGGTTCTGCATCCTAGTCAGTCCCTGTATTTTGTTGAGATGAGTACTTGGCTGAAACAATTCATCTTCAGCTGAGTGAGTTCCCAAAAGTTCGGTTTTTTAAGTTTCAAACTTACCTGTTCAATATGTTGTTATGCTCCAATGTTACTGAGTTGCAATTTTTTAGTACTATTTGTTCTTCTGATTTGCCCAAGAAAATCAACATGTTTGAATTCACTAATTCGATCATGTCTGAGGTATATAAAATGTTGTTCAATGAAGAGTTTCCCCATGTTTTGGACGAGATGAAATCCCTGATGCAGTCCTCACCTGAAGACCGAATTGGAGACTGATTCTTGTTTAAAGACTCTACTGTGCTGAGGATGTATGGATTCACTAGACAACCTTACAAGTTGCCCGCCTTCCTGACATCGATAATTTTTGCTATGGAATTCATGAGACAGAGGTTGCAGTCTGAAGCAGAACATTTTGGAGTGTTTAAAAAGTCTTCAAATATTAAATTCCCCCTTAAGGTTGGCCCTTTAATTTTTAAGAATAAGGGTGCATTAATGTTTTTTGAAAAGTTATTGGCTGGCATGGAATTCAAAAGGGAGCCAAAAATAAACTATGATCCTCACCATGTGATCTCCTTGAGGAAGTAAGCCAATAAGAACAAACCATTCGATCACCAGTCTGTTGGAGGTTTGGCTGAAAAAGCCAATCTGCTACATTTTAAGGAGACTCCTAAATCTGATGGAGATATGGGTGATGTACCAGTTGTAGTAGGAAATACTAGCATTGTAATCAAAAGAATTTTGTCCGAGATAATGAGTATGGAATTGAATGAAGACGGATCACATAAAAAATACAGATTGGTTCAAGGTGGTGCAAGTTCAAGTGAAGAAGTTTTTGATGATCTAAAGGAATTTGCTCTAGTCCCAATAAGAGCGGTGCAAATAAATCAGTTTTCATGTAAAAATGTGGATGGTGTAGAGTGAAGTCCAACCTTCAAGTCCAAAGAGGAGCTCAAAGCCAATTATATGGAGAAGAGAAAGCAGTCTCAGGAGGAGACAAGGAATTTGCTCCCACAAGTAAGAAATTTGAGTAATCCAAAAACATCTTTGATCTCTGCCAGAGATGCTGAAAGAAATACCTTCAAGCTGGCAATGGTGAGTGACAAAAAGATGTCAGAAATGGAAGTCCGGTTGGATAAAATTAGTATACCAGACAAGATACAGCTTCATAAACAAACCAGTGATATCATTTACTCCGACTTGTTACAAGCAATGATGAAAATAAACAAATTACAAATTTTGACAGATAAGTTAGAAATACAGTTAAAGCATGAAAGAGTTGAGAATAAAGCAAATGCTATTCAGATTAAAAAGTTGCAAACAGATATTATCAGTTCAAGCAGTGAGAAGAATAACACCCAGGCCATCAAGAGAATGTTAGAAGAAAAAGATAATGCACTCCAAGTCCTAAAGAAGAAATTGAAAATCCCAGCCACTGAACATGTTCAGTCCTATGAGCTATTAGCCCTGCAAGAAGAGAAAGATAAAGTCCATCAGGAAATGATGGAATATAAAGGAAGGGCCATTGAACTATAGGAAGAGAAAGACAGATGGGAGGTCGAAAGGAATGAATTATTATCTCAAATTTCTTCAATGAAAAAAGATCAAAATGAAGAGAAGGAAATTATGGAAGAATTGATGAATCAAACCCCCACTGATGAAGACCTATCCATCATCAATATTAATAATCCATTGGTTGATTTTTCTGCAGATGATTTATTGGTGCCTATGTCCCAGGTGAGTTTAAAAGATGAAGCAATTAAGGAATTAAAGGCAAAGAATGAAAAAATAAATTCTGAGTTGGCCAAGATAAGTGAGAGTAAAAATAAAATACTGCAGGACAGAAACCAGTTGCAAAAGAAGTTCAACGAATTGAAGGAGAATAACATAGGTAAAGGCCCCTTGCAAGGAGCGAAGCACCTCATTTGGGACACCCTATCTATAGAAGTTACCAAATTCCGCCACTATCTGAATTTTGTAGATGACCAATGTATACTGATTAATTTGTCCCACCAAAGGTTAAAATTAGTGAATGAACATATGGAAAGAAAGCCCCTTGCCACAGCTCAGAATGCGCTGAACTTTTTAAATTCCTTGTCATATCAGAAAGTACATGATATGGGAATTAAAGACCGAATATCCATAGTGATTTGCGCTGAAAAATTCATCCACAAACATCATTTGATGAAAACATTCCATGATCGAGCTGATGAAATTGTTGCGCAGGTCAACAACTTCAAGCAAGTTTTCCAGGAGGTATTCGAGGACGGTCTGCCTTCATTTTGGGACGCAGAAGGGCGGTTGTATTCTCAGGAGCACTACCACAACTTGCTAGTACAGAGCTGCATGGACCATTCCAAGTTTGATGACTTAGAAAAAATCTTAACAGGAAAGGCTATTGTGGACAAATTGACAGAAGACTTTGAAATTTTACAAAAATTCCTGATTATCAAAAAAGGATTGCCTAAGGTGTCGTACGAAGCGTATATGGAGCTTGAAGTATCAATCAGAGAAATGGTGGAATGCGACACCCCAAGCACGGAGCAGTGGAAATCCATAGAGAGATTTGGAAAAATGAAGTACATCCTTCATTCGTAGAAGCAGGCATTTTACACAGAGGAGCTGACTGGGCAAAGATAGAGGAGCTGACTGGGTGGAAGACATGGAGCGAACTGGGCAAAAGACTTGTTACCGAGTTGATTTTTACTTTTTGATCAGTTAGGATTGGAGCAGTAATTTATTCCTAGAAGTTAGGGATTTAGTTACAAAAACTCTAAATTAAGTTGATCATTCAGTTAAGGAATCTTCTTGGAAGATATATTATTTTATGTATAAATTTGCATCTTTTTTATGAGATGGGGGTTGGAACCCATCATGTTGTGGAGAGTTGTGAAAGAACATATATATTTTTGAATAAGAAAGTGAATGCATGAAGGTTTATCAGAGATTCATGTATCATTGATTATTACAGTCTGTGCCTCTTTCTTTACGTGATTGTATTTTCCCTGTGTAACACTCCATTTTGTCTTTCTTCGTATCTGAAATATAGATTTGGATTATTAGAATTCATATGTTTATGCTCTTGTCATCATTTTGGATATTTTACATATTTTTCCACTAAATTTGATATAGAATTCATCGTTGGTGCTCTATATTGATGGGCTCTTTCTTTATCTCTTCTGTTCCACCTGAATCAAATGAATGACTGTGATATTGTGATTATCTTGCCTTTGATAAATCATGTGTATATGCCTTTGTGATATCTTTGTATGTATGTGACTCCATGCCCAATGGTTATGTGTTGTTTCAACCATCTATACAAAATCTTTGAATGTTAATTTATATCTGGTCATGTTAAATCTGTATTGAGAGATCCCTCTCTGAGAGAAAAACCAGTTTCTTTCTAAAGTGGTTTTGTTGTTACCTTGGGATTTACCTTTTACAACCTTGGGTACATTCTGAGTGCTAACACCCTCAAAATCATGTGACTGCTCTTCCTTAGGCTTAGTAAATAATAAGGCTTTATTACCAAAAGTTTTTTCTCCCGACTGCTCAAGATAGTCTTCTATGGTCTCTCTTTCAGCTTCTACTCTCTCAACTTATTTATAAGTTTCTAATAATGTAGGTTTAACTTTAATATTGGAAAACATGGCCAAATCAAGCCCTAAAGCTAAATTATAGTATTCGATCAGAACCTTATCAGACGGTTTATCAGTTGCAAAAAAATTCTTAAGATAAGCAACAAACCTCTGGGTGAAACTATGCACTTTTTATTTTCTTTCTTTCTTCAAAGCGCATAACCCTTCATTAGAGTTGTATGAGTTTTCTGGGATGCATATTTATTTTTGAATATCCTTTCAAATGTGTCCCTGTCAGGGATTGAGTTTGCAGGCAGAGCAAAATACCATGAAGTTGTTGCTCCTTTCAGGGTATGTGGAAATAATCTGCAAACAACATCTTCATGTTCTCCTACCCTTAGCCCTTCTATAGCCAAGTAAAAGCTTTGCAAATGACCATCTACTAAAATATTTTCACTGGGATCAAACTTAGGCAGCATCTTCTCAAAAGCCTGAGGTAATTCATGCAAGGAAGGTGTTAGGTTTAATGGTCATCTATCCCTCCAAGCAGGTGGTGGATTTGGTGGGTTGGGTGGCTGATTTGAGTTTACGCCTGCCATGAGTCTGGGTGGAGAATGAGGTAGTGACTGAACAGGATTATTAACCAGTGAACCGTAAGGTGTATCTGGGCCTACTTGATTCAAAGGTTGTACAACTTCCTGTAAGGTTGTTTCTACAAGTTCTTCCAAATCTCCAACCAACACTGAGTCTTCCAATATAGGACAGCCTTTCTTTTTATATTCTCTTCTGGGTAAGTCAGGGATAATTGGTAATCCTCCAATCTTCTTCACATATGCCCTAGTATGTCCTCTCAGATCATTAACTACTTCATTATCAACAGAATACAGATGCTCCTTATTCTTCTCTTTAGGAATTGGATTGGGAAACAAACTGCTTTTAGAACTGTCATCGGTGGAATAATCTTGAGAAAAAGAGTTTCCTTGGCCAGCCATGCACTGGCTGCCCTCCTTCTAGCCCCAAAAATAGTCGAGGCCTGGAAAATTGCAGGAAAAAATAGCAAGGGATTCTCCCCAGTAAACGTTCCCAACTAGCTCGTTACTATTTTGTATGGGGAATCCGTTCGGTTTACGGTCCGGCTATCGTAGGTCAAAGTAACCAAAATAAAAGGTTTTACCGGTTGTGACCCGGTCCATTGTGTATGTTTTAGTTTTTTATATTAAAGTATGATATGCAAGTGCCTATCTAACAATGCAGATTGATAGAGAATATGAGGAGCGGTCACAATGTGATGCACAGGTTCTTACCTCTCATCTTAAACTCTCTCGCATCTAATTCACACACAGTGAGCAAACTAAAACTAACTATCTAACCTATCCCTAGGGAGCAAGATTAGAATTCATTAATGATTAATGTGTTTTGCACATGCATTAAGAAAAATCACAGATAGTTGATACTTATTTCAAAACACATGAACATTTAAATATATTTGAACAACCAGATAGCCAATTGTTTATGAACAACATTCATTACTCATAGTGGAAATTTCATAGAATAAACTAGAGAGCATTCATACAAGAACATAGGTTCAAAGAGTTAGAACGATCTCACAGTTCATGGACACAAGACTGAAAACGAAATTGTTCACATTCAGGAAATCCATGGCACAGCATTTGAAAAGTTCCACACAGCTTTCTCCAACAAGAAACTTGTAATTTCTTTATGCAAAAGGAAATAGTTCTTCTTACATCAGACTCTCAAAAATATCAAAGGAAAAATTCCTTTCTCCTATCTAATTCTCCTATACTTATACTACAGGCAAACTCTTGGGATGCCCCTCAGTGACCTTTGGGCTCCTCAACCGTTTAATCTCACAATTTTGTCCTTTGTGAGTGCTCATGATTTAGACAATACGTTACATTTCATTAAAAGTTAATAGAACTTTTATAAAGAGAGACCAGCTTGATCAATGATAAAAAATTTATGAGCCTCTACTGCTATCGAATCCGCTGGTCCTGTTTTTATCTTGTGTCTCTATGCTTTAGCCTCTTCTTTCCTTGCTGCCTCCCTTATGCTTTGACTTCTAGATATATCTTGTTTGCAGTAGTCACCCTGCCATGAACATAGCATATTTCAGACCATCAAAGTAACACAAACTACACTAATACATGCATTCTATAAAATGAACTATAAACAATGTTAATACATGAAAAGAAAATGATAAGGCAAAGAAAAACCTGCAAGATGGGTCCAGAAAACTTCTAAGCCCGCTGTCCTACTAAAACCACAATCCTAACATAACAGAATCTTCATCTCAGAAAAACCTCCACTCGACCAGCACCCATGGCAAAACTCTACCATCCCATAAAATAGAGTAACAACACAACAAAAACGGTGGGAAAACCCTACCGACGGTCGAAAGCAAAAACAGTAAGCATTGGGCAGGTAATCCACTTCGGCGAGTGGAAGTAATAAAGCATCAGATGATTAGTTCAATGAGAAGCCGCAAAAGCAGGCGACGGACAAACTCTAGTCTTTACAGTGTCAGCGAGGAAAAACACTAAGTGTCGTCGTAGTCATGCACCGGATAGTGGAGCCACTAAGGTATCGGCAGATGAACCAACTCAAACGCCAGAGATATAGTGTATTGTGCAACCGCAACGGCAGGAGGCATACAACCTAAGAGTTCCGTGGCAACATAAAACATATCGGTGAAAACCATAAGAAACCATCGACGAGCGGAAAATTTATATGGCGGATGTTTAGTTCGCTTAGGAGCCGCAATGGCGAAAAGAAATCAAACTACAGCTTTCGATCAAAGTCATAAAACTTTTCGATAGCAAAGAGAACAACAATACAACACGGTATCGGCAAGGATTAGACCTAATCCGTCGGAACGTTCATTACTGACCCTCGGAAATGGTGGCTGCACAGATAACTACATTCTGAAACAAACCTCAAATGACTTTCGATAGTGTTAAATAAAACATCACAAATTAAAAAGTTGATCAATAAACCAAGGAATCAACGACAATCAAAACTATCCATCGGTTCATTCATTGTTCAGCTTCCACAATGGTGGTTGCATAGAGAACTATGGCCGCGATTCACTGTTCAATAAACCTCCGATAGTGAAATTATTGACAAACCAAAACTTCAAGTTCAAGTCCACAGCATCAATAGACAAATATAATTATTCAAACTTCCGAAAATGGCAAACAATTTACCCCAACTCAACCTCAAAATCCAAATTTGTAGCAGAAGACAATATAGTTCAGCCATTCAAAACAAATCCAAGCAAGACAAAATTTAAGAGGGTCCAAAATTTTAGAAAATTTGGGAAATAGTTGCAGCTACAACAAGACCATACAGATTAAACCCACGATATAAGGAGAAACTAAAAGTAGAACTGGATCACATGTTGGAGGCAGGAATTATTGAACCAGTTGAAAAGTGGGACTGGATAAGCCCCATAGTTATCCAGGACAAAAAGACGATAGGTGAAGTCAGAATCTGTGTCAACCTGAGGAAACTAAATGATGCCTACTTGCATGATCCATTTCCTACACCCTTCACAGATGAGGTTTTGGAAAGCATTGGTGGACAGGAAATGGACTCATTCACAGATGGGTTCTCGGGATACCATCAGGTCCAAATTGCGCAAGAAGATCGACACAAGACAACCTTTGTAACAGAGTGAGGATACTACCAATACACAGTAATGATTTTTGGCCTTAAAAATGCCCCTTCTATTTTTTCTAGAATAGTAGTATCTGCTTTCAAATATTTCATTCATAATTTTCTTGAAGTATACCTTGATGACTGGACGGTCTTTGGTCTGGTAAGAGACCATATTGAAAATTTGTGCATGATGATAGAGAGGTGTCGCCAGTATCAAATTGCGCTAAACTTGAGAAAATGTATCTTCTGTGCACCTTTCGGCATATTGTTGGGCCATGTAGTATGTCGCGATGGAATCTTGGTCGACCCCGCCAAGGTAGCAATTATCCTGGACTTGCCTCCACCCACATCAGTCACACAACTCGGGTCTACATTGGGACACACTGGGTATTATCAGAAATTCATAAGAGGGTATGCAGAGATAACTACCCCAATGGAGAAACTATTAAAAAAAGATGCCAAGTTCGAATGGAATGAAAGATACCAAGAGATTGTGGATAAACTAAAGGGTAAGATGGCTACTGCACCAATATTAATATTTCCAAATTTGAAAAAAGAATTCCACATACATGTCGATGCCTCATCGATTACGCTTGGCATAGTGTTAACCCAACCAGGAGATGGCGCAATTAACCACCCAATCGCATTTGCTAGTAAGAAACTATCAACGACAGAGAAAAATTATACCACAATTGAAAGAGAAGGTCTTGCAATGGTCTATGCGCTACAAAAATTTCGACATTATCTACTGGGTGGACACTTCAAAATGTTCATTGATCATTCTGTGCTAAAATACCTGGTCAATAAGATAGTGTTAGGGGGGGAATCTGTCGGTGGCTCCTCCGATTTCAAGAATTTGAATTTGAAGTCATTGTGAAGCCAGGACAACTAAATGTTGGGCCTGACCACTTATCACGAATTGAAAGTGGGGAGGAACCCACCAGCCTAGAAGACAATTTACTGGATGCGCAGCTATTTTCTATAGATATTGTTGATAAAGAATTTGATGTGATTATACACTTACTTAATACAGGGTATGCACCTTAATATTATTCAATATGGAAAAAGAAACAGCTAGTTGTCAAGGCCTCAGACTACACGCTAATAGCGGGACAACTCTATAAGTTGGGACCAGATGAAATACTGTGAAGATGTGTCTTTGAGCATGAAAGACAATGGGTAATGGCGGAAGCACATGCAGGTGTCTCGGGAGGACACTATGCTGGGAAAGCGACAATGCGCAATATTTTGCAAGTCGGGCTCTGGTGGCCAACGGTACATATGGATACAATAAAATACTGTCGTAATTGTGACAAGTGTCAAAGAACGAGGAAACCATCACGACATGATGAAATGCCACTTGCTCCACAAATTACACTGCAGGCCTTTGATAAATGGGAAGTGGATTTTTTTGGCCCTATCAGTCCACTAGGAAAATGACTCTGGTGCACGTTATATCATCACTGCTACAGATTACTTGATAAGATGGCAGAGGCCACACCTGTAAAAGATTGTACTACTGCAACTATGGCCCACTTCCTCTTTGAGAATGTCATCACAAGATTTGGTTGTCCCAAAATCCTAATTAGTGACCAAGGTACGCATTTTGTAAATAAACTAATTGTTGAACTGACTACAAAATTCCAAATCCAACACAAGAAAACAACACCCTACCATCCTCAAGCAAATGGAACTATCGAGGCATTCAACAAGGTACTCAAGAATGCGTTGACCAAAGTATGCAATGTGTGCAGAGATGATTGGGACCAAAAAGTCTCTACAGTATTACGGGCCTCCAGAACAACATGCAAACAACTAACTGGAGACATACCTTTCAATTTATTCTATGGACAAGAAGCAGGTGTTCCCATGGAGTATATTGTCCCGAGCCTACAAATTGTTGCAATAACAGAGATGACATATACTGACACTATAGAAGAGAGTTTGGCACATCTGGTTACAATGGAAGAAGACCATTTTATTGCAGGATTCCATCAAAATTTCGAAAAGAAGCGACAGAAATCTTGGCATGACCGCCACATCACAACAAAGCAGTTCAAGATTGGTGGACTTGTTCTGATGTATGATAGTAAGTTTCTCAAGCATCCGAGTAAGCTCAAAACACATTGGTTAGGTCCATACGTATTTGCACATATAACTGAAGTTGGCACATTTAAATTACATAATCTAGATGGAACACCAGTAGCGGACATGATCAATGGCAGTCGATTAAAACCCTATAGCGACAACTGCGATACGGTCCCATAAAGACGAGATGCGCAAAAAAAAAAGATCCAAGATTTTTCACAAGACAGCTAGCCAAAAATAGCAAATAGATGGTAGGCACTGACAGCTGGTAAGGGCAACGAAAATTTGAAAAATATCTAGCACCACTAAAAGTTTAGTAACATTAAAGTAGCAGGCCCAAGGAAAAAGGTGGCAGATGTTTTGGTCCCATCTGGTAGAGTGCCTTCACTGCCTTGAAAAATGCATAATGGAGCTTAAGCGTGCAAAGGACGAGCGCATGTGATCTGCCAGAGGGTCCTTCACTCTATCCAATCAGCTTAAAGACTCAAGGCATATAAGCCATCCTTGTCTTCCGCCATAAAACTTCTACATTCCTTTAACGAACCAGCAATGCAAAGAGTTGATCCTGCTGCACAGACCAAGCCATCCTTCAAAACAAAAGACCTTACTCAGTAAAATATTCCATCCATAGTGAACACTCCAGTAAGGACACCTTCACCTGGTTTGGTCATCCAAGAAGATGAAGAAGACTCAGGAAAATTCAAAGGTAGTACCAAAGATGAGGATATTCAAAAATCCGTTGCAGAGTCTGTCGCATCCATCGCAAGCAGGAATTCAGCTCGCATAGGTAACCGCTTCCCAACCATTAGTGAAACCAGTGGGAGCACAAGTGGTTCTCCCTATGCAATCCTTGAATACTAACCCCCCAAGTTCCTCTAGCCTTGGGGAAAAATACCTAAAGCTCGTAGGGCCGACCCAGTTCGGCCATCATCACCAGAAGCAGAACTTACTAAAGAGGAGAAGAACTTACTACCGCCCTATGTATCACCCAGAAATCCTGGTGCCGTAAGAGTAATGGTGAGCATTCCAGAGCTGCTAGAAGAACCCACTATTCTAGAGGGCGTCACAAAACCCTAAGACATCCCAAAACCCCAGGATCCCATCTTTCCCAAGCTCCAGATATTAAAGTTTAAAGATTATGATACTTGGAAGCTAGACATATCCAGAGATCAATTCATGGAAGTAAAAGTCGGCCAGCCACCGGAGGCAGATGTTGTCTCTGCACTAGATTATGCACGTGGATTGGAGTAGTCCAGTATATGAAACATGCTCCGTGTGCCCCACTTTGGCCGCTTTAGACCAATTGGCATGTATGTTAAGTAGTTGCTTGTGTGCTTCCATGGTGGATACCTTTGGATGAACAAACCATACGAGGTGACGGTGGACTTGATTTCAGAAATTACAGGTCTGTCGCAGAAAGGAATCGACCCTGGCCTATACTTGTATAATGAAGGGGAAAGGAAAGACAATAACGATATGAAAACTAAATATCAGCTCATCCGTGGCGGAAAGGGTTTTCTCATCAGCTCCATTGAGGATAGTGTGGTATAAGCAGCAGCAACGATCTTGTGTAGCAAGGTCCTGTGCAAAATAAGGTCAATTGAATTTACGGTTGTGACGGTAGAACTCACGAAAAAATGTACAAATGGGGTGCACATTAACTAGTCCCAATTCCTCTTGAACGAACTATTGGATGATGCATGAGAAGTACAGGAACAACCCGCAGCTAAGTTTCACTTCTCCTAGATTTTAATTTTAATTTCTTTTGCAGTATGGGCTCCACCACCAGACTATCAGCCCATGGATATCCCCGTGCATTTTCTTCGCAGGCCTTGCCAAAACCTCTATGACCATAAGGACAACAAGCACAAGAATGATGCCAGAATTATATTTTTCCAACAGGGAGAAAGGCTCTGTCAAATAGTGCATGTCCAATACCAATTGACTCCTACAATGGTTTCCAAGTACCCATTCATTCAATTCCATGCAACACACCACAACATCATCTTGCAACCAAGAGGGGACCCCAATAAGCAAGCCATGCCAACATTCTTCATCCTCAAGGATGTGGACATTGAGTGAGAAATCAAAGAGTGGACTAAGGAATGGCTTACCTATCAGGAGAAGGTACCTATGCGGCAGCAAATCTCGTAGGAGAATCCACGAGAGAACCCAAGACAGCATGGCGCCAATACCAGTATGCAGGAGCCTCAGGATGAGTCCCAAGAAGATGAAGCAGAACATGAGCATGATCTGCCCAACAACAACCTAGACGACCCCGCTATAAGTGAAGAGTTGAGAACCAAGCAAGCCTGGAAAAAGAGGGGCAAGCAGCCCATGCAAGAGGAGGAATATGAAGACACACTGAGCTTCCCATATAGCAAGAGGAAGAGGGTTAACCGACCCTATGTAAGAGACATACCAAATGCATACTTGACCCTACTGCGTGACTCTGTCACTAAAGTCACAAAGAAAACTTTGGGACAACTCACAACCAGACAAACCAATTGGACCGCAGTCATTAGCGCAAAGGTTAACCAACTCGCGCAAACTATCACCGAAGTGTGATACACCATGCAGGTCGGAACCCATGGTGTCGCTCAATCAGATGCCTTAGCGATGCCAATCATGATCCCACCCCTAACAATAGAAATTCCTACGAAGGCATTGTCTAAGAAAGGCGAAGAGAACAAGGCAAGTCTCCATAACTTGTACACATTGATTTTAAATTTTTCAAAGTTAACTTCGTCGCAGCTATACTCTATTCAACAGGCCACTGCAACATAAATTAGAATTTATGAAACAGTAGCTACCTCTTAGGCAGCTAAGACAACAAGGAAAGAAAGGGAGCGAAAGCAAGTTATCAACCTCCAGTGTGAAGATCTAGAATCCCAAGCCTAGAGGCAGACTTTGCTAGAACAAGCAATAAAGGAAGCAGCAGCACAACTCTTCGACGAGGAAGAAGAATCTAAGGTCGAACCAATACATCAATGGACATGTCTATCCAAGCTTGCTGCAGACCTCTAGAAAGAGATTCAGGAGATGAAACTCAACTTGTAGCCTAGCACGCCCCCGGAAGTGCTACAGTAAAGGAAACAATTGGAAACTCAAGCGGTTGCCCGGTTGAGGGAAGCCGAGAGCATTTGTGTAGAAGTAGTCGAAACAATTGTTACAGCATGGGAGTAGCTCATCGACAATGCAGTGGCATAGAAACTTTCCAAGAAAGCACAGCAAGTAGATTTACAAATCTTGGCACTAAAAGCCAAGATTAAGAAATTATCAATGAAAGAGAAAATCTCCCGAGGCACTGATCTTAAGGAGCTCCTTGATAAGGCCAGAACCCTATGCGATCAGGAAAGCATGCGTGATAAGGAAATGCCTGCATAGCAGGCTGAAGCTGAAAGGATAACAAAGTTAATTCAGCCAGTTTAGCAGTGCATCCATGAGTTCACTCACGCACTGGTGAGTACCTTGTTGGAACACCCAAGCAGCGGCATAGTGTAGGAACTCGAGCGGAAGGCAGAAGAAGCTTTCCAAGAGATAGAACGAATTACACCTATTCTAGCCCAGCTCCAGCAAAACATTGGCAATACATCCCAGCTTCCAAGGAAATATATAGCTGCAATGGAGACCACAGATGAACTCCAAGAAGAAGCAGGAGAAGAAGAACGCAACGCAAATAAACGCACCTAGGAACATTATGCAGAATAGCCAAAGCGCCATCAATAAGGCCTAGCCAGATGCTGAGCAACCTCTGGGCATAGACTTATCAGAACAAGTTGAATGGGAAGTCTTATAAGCCCAAGTCCAAAAAAAAAAAGTAAGGAGAGGACTGTGCAAAATAAGATGTAGAAGCTAAAAATAAAAATAAAAAAATCTATCTATATTTTTTTCTAAACGATACCGCGCAGATCAGGCCGCTCATATGTCCCTTGCTTAGTGGCTTGGGACAATCCATAGCTGAGTGTTGGGGGCATGTTGGCCCAGGGAAAGGGGCATAAGAAGGAACTTCATGCACGTAGGAAAGGAAAATGCACCATGTGCGCGATAGAAGCAAAGGAAGAGCACGAAGGATGAAAACAACCTGTGAAGGTAGACCAGAGAGGTGTGCGGAAAATGAAAGGCAAGCGTGGAAGCGAACATGGGGGGAACGGTTGGAAAGATACAAGGAAATCGTGGGTCCAGAAGCCAGATTAAGTTGGTAGATGCCACATGAGTGAAAGCGCGTTGTAAGTAAGGTCGTTAGTGCCTCGTGTCAAGTCATGATCACCATATCTGTAGCCTGTGGGGGCAGCTGATGGTGACTATTAATAGACTGCTTGTAAGCAATTGACCCAGTGTGGTCATGTAAAATGTTATAAATAGGAGAGATTTTATCGTTAGAAGGTTTCTTTTGGTTAGTCGTAATTACGGAATGGATTTGATAGACGAGAGTTGTATACAGTTGTAGAGAGCAGATCTAAGAGGAAGGTAATTAGAATAAAGGAAGGAGAAAGCTCTGCTAGAGTGGTGCAAATGATGGGAGACTTGATCCAAGAAGTGTGGGGATCCGTAGGTCGTAGCAGTAGATTAGGAGAAAAAGACAAAGAGCATGAGAACTGTGAGTCTAAACTTAAATACATATCTCAAGATCAATCTGCATCCCGCAGACTGCAAGGTGCTATATCCTTTCTCATTCCAGATGAAGAGCACCTTGGTGGTTTTTCCCAGATGGGTTTCCACTTTATTTCTTGTGTCCAAATGAATGATCGATGTGGTGAATATTTATGTGATTGATTAATAGTTGCTTTCCATATAATGCTAAATGTGGTTCAGTTTCTATTAGTTTCTTGCAATTGGTAGATGGATGAATAGAATATCGTGTTGAATTGAAACTATATAAATGTATATATATCATTATGCATAATTCATGTTATGAATCCCGACTTAAGTCATAGAGCCGATAGATGTGAGTCAGTTCCACCACAGTTGTGCTCATTCGCGTAGAACTCACTCCTCCGTCCAGCCGCCTTGCTACCTTCGTTGAGCTCCTTAGTTGTGAACCAAGGGACTATACTTCCTTGACAATCGCGAAAACATGGTTCCATAGGTTACCCATCAATGAGGTATCTCGGGTGAGACTATGCCTTGTTGGGCCCTGGAATTGTCCATTTTTCCATCACTTATTGACATATCTTTCATCCATTTTCTTACCATTATTTCCCATTTATCATTCTATTTTCCATCCATTTGTTGTAACTGTGGGTAAAATAACATGCTACTTCCATTGATGTTTTAAGTGGTTAATAATGATTATTTTCCTTTATCTTTGATGAATTAGAGACTATTATGCATAATTTTACTAATTATGGTTTGTGGAGTGATTTGCCACGTACAGGATGATCATAGTTAGCTGTTACAGCCTTAACCAAAAATGCATGTCACATAAGAACACCTTGATTCACGTCTTGATTTTCGGGCAGATGGAAACGAATCTCAAAAATTTAAGACATGGGTTTTGTGCGTAACATCCTCATTTACCTGGATCATGAGGAAATAACGAAACAAAGCCACGGTTTGCGATATGCAGGTGGTGCTTCGAGAGGGTATTTTCCAGATTTGTTGTTGTGGCCGGTTCCAAAGTTGCCAGCAGTTACGGCCGTGTTTTTGCTGTTACAGATCACAAGTTGGGGGTTCATTTCCTCATTTCCATGAGATAATTTTATGTATAAATATGTAATCAATCTCATTGAGAAAGGAGATTCAATAATAGGAGAGAAAACAATGTTATGATGTAGGATTTGATCCAGATCCATTGTAATACTTTCATTCTGATAATACATGCTGGCAATTTCTTAATTCTAGAGTTGTAGACTTTCATTGTGGAGATCTAGCTCTGCTCAGTGGAGGAAGGGCCCTCTTCCCTGAGAAAATGCTAGTAGTGTTGATTGTAGGTGTTTTATTTTGTAGATCTGTTATTTGTTAATTCATGCTTTCATGCATTAGATTGATCATAGTTGCTTTTATTATTTAGTTCATGCTCTCATTAGATTTATCATAGGTTGTTTTCCTGTTAATTCAACTTGATAGATCGTTGGCCAACTTAACATTACTTCCAGGTTTATGTATTTAGATCTTGTTTCATAAGAATTGATTCTGTTGAAGTGTGATTAGATTTACAGTTTGGATTTATAAATAGGTTTGAGTATTGATTTGCTTTCAAGAAGTTGTGACCTAGTTTACAAATAGTTTCGATTGCATACCAATAGATAACAGTGTCAGGTAGAAATTGTGCTTGCATATATCTTGCACGATAGCTTTGAAATAAAAGACTTCCTCGGGTTGATAATTTATGCTTAGCACTCTGCATGTTAAGTTTTAATTAACTGGCATATAGTGGGCATAACATTTTGGCGTCGTTGCCAGGGAAGTTATTAATTGTGCAAAAGTACATCTGACATTGTTTTGTAGATGCATTGTTAAAGTAGGGCATGTAGGTTGCATTATTACATTTCAGTTTATTGAATTTATTTTGGGTGTGAGTTTTCTGTCTTTACATTCAGTTTTATTTCATTTTCAATCTTTGCAGTATAAATCTTATCATTCCCCTTAGTGGTGTTGTAAGCACCACCCATTCTACTAACAAGTTGACAGGAACATTCGAAGCAGGAGCCTCAAGATAGCACATAAAGAATCTAATGAAGAGATGGCAGGTAAGAAAGATGCAAAAAAATTTACCTTTGAATTTCCCATCATATATTCGAGAGGAGTGGCACCAACGAAAAGAATTCCCCCACATGTTCTACCAAATTTTCACGGTTTGGAAAATGAAGACCCTGATGTATTTTTATTTCAATTTGGAATACTTTGTAGAGCATATGGTTATTGTGCTAATGATCAAAAGTTGAATGTGTTTCCCCTTACTCTAAAAGGAACATCCCTCCGATGTTTCATGAGCCTCGGTGGGAATTGTATACGAACTTGAGAAGACATGAAACATGTATTCTTGAAAAGGCACCAAGATTATTGCAGGGCCAATGAAGACATCTTCGAAATGACACAAGGAGAAGAAGAGAGTCTGGAGGAATACATATAACGCTTTCAATATAATCTCCACAGATCTAAACAAAGAAAACTGGGGAAGGAGACCTTAAAAACACTTCTACTCAAGGGAATCCAAGTTGAATATTTAGAAATATTAAATCTGATGGAAACAGGTAATGTATTTCAGTTAGCATATGATGATATTTGTGTGTTATGTAGAAGGTATTCAAGATGAAACTTCAAGATTGGTAAGAATTCTAAGGAACTTTTATCATTATTTTTGAAATCTGCTGCAAAAACAAGAGTTTTACGAGCTTAAATCAACAATTTATTTGAAATTTCTAAAGTTGATTCACAATCGGGTGTTTTGTAGGATAAGGAAAAGCAGGAGGAAATAAGAGAAGCAAGGGATTTCCCTTTGGATAGTCTTGAAAGTTGTGGTATATGTGACTTGAATCATTCCACAGATCATTGTCCCTCCTTACCAAAGATGAAAGAAACATATCATAGAGATTTGGGAGTTGCAGCCAACTCGTTGCAACAGTCATGTCAACCATGGCCTACATGTATGGTTCAAAATTCTATCCCTCCATTTCCTTACTCTCATACTCAATCATTGAATACTCTTCCACCATGGCAGCTGTTGCAGCCTCAATTTAACTCTTACCTACCTTACCCATAAGGTTGGAATGGCCTATCTTATGATCATATGGCCACTCTTCCTCATGCTGCAACACAAGTTGGTCCTTCAATATCAACCTCACAAATCAATCATCTACATCAACCACATCTATTTTCTCATCAAACTCCTTGGTATCCAACACAATTTCTTGTCCAATCCGCCCTCCACCCTAACTATAATAAAGTAGTACAGTATGCTTACAGTGCTGAACTGCAAAATGTTCCTACATTTCCCTCTTGTTCTACCTCATCTACACCATTGCAAAAAGGGTGTGCATTGTTGCAGCAAATCCATACGAGGCCTGAACATGTTTTAAATCCAATATTTGCAGATGGAGTTTCTTCTAGTCCTCATAAGAAAGTAGACAACATCTACAAGACACACGTAATATTTGATGGAGAACAGTCGTTGGAACCAAAAGCATCATTCACATCATTAGATCCGAAACTCTTATGCATTGAGGAATATCAGTTTAATAAGGATCTTCATGGTGTAACATCCACAAGCAATCAAGGGAACAAAGACTATATTGAAGCTTGGTTTCAATCTGTCATCGATCTGCAACATCATTCCATACTTCACCAATTCTTGGCACCATCATTTCAAGGGAAGTTGATCTCTCATATCATAGCATTCATAAAGTCATATTTTCCTGTTGGGAGTATGAGCATACTTGAGTCACTTCTTCGAAAATGGCTCCATTGGAAATATGCATACACTGGAACAATTTTTTTTTCTAAGTAGAATAGGGTAGGGTAGAATAACATAATAAAACCATGCTTTTGTTTTTCTTTAAGTTTTTATTTTTAAATAAGTATGCTCTCTTCTTTCGCCTTGTTGCGATCTAGAAGATCAGAAAGTAGAAAGATAAGGAATGGGTATGAGATGTTTTCATGAATGCTTTAGAATTATTGACTATTTGAACAAAATGCTTAAGTCATTTTTGTCATCAATTTCCCAATTTCAATTTGTATCTATTTGTTACAAATAAAAATAAAAATATCATGAAAAAAAATTACAGTAATTAGGGAAGGTGAATGAAGGATCCACAGGAAAATGAGTCAATGATTACGGAACCCTTCAAGCTTGAAATTTGGTATGAATTTGTTAGCCGCAACACCTAGCTATGACAATGAGATGCAACACCCAGCTGTGATTGATTACTCTCAGCTGTGATTACTCTCAGCTACGACAGTGAGTTGCAACACTAGCTGTGACAGTGAGATGCAACACCCAGCTGTGACTGTGCTACAGGTAAAAATTTATGAGTTTGATATATGTGTGTGTTGCACATCATGATATGTATTTAGTTTTTATTTTCCATAAAAATACATATGCTTTATTTCAACATTATGTCATTTTTTTAAGAGTTGCAGCTGCGGCTGCAACAAACTACGTAAGTCAATCTAGGTGCTAAATGCTTGAAATTTTTGGTATGGATGTGTGTTATAGTTAAATTTACATCATTAAAAACATTCACACCTATTCCAATCACTTTTGGGGGGTCAAATTTCATTTATTAAAATTTTGGTGACATTTTGGCTTGAACATTTTACTGAAACACAGTCAGGACATTCCATTTTTGAGAGACCAAATGGACTTATTTTTAAAACTTGTTTATATCCCAAGTATTCATTTGAATATATTTTCCAAAACAATTTGAATTTTTACGATTGGGTGTTAAACGAAAATTTTATGGCCAAAATACTAACAGGGTGTCAAGCAGGCAGCTTAGGAACAGAGCTGGGACAGTCAATTTTTGGATGCCTTATTGGACATATTTTGCAAACCTGTTTCATTATTATATTCCCCTATGAATCTAGTTTACAACACAATTTGAATCACTCCATTCCAATATCGTATGCAAATTTTATGACCAAAATACCGACTGCCTATCACAAATCTGCATTCCTAAAACTCTATTTTCTAGACTGTTCATTGGCTTATTTGACCCATGAATTCTTGTTGGATTCAAAACTTGTTTCTAATGGAGATACCTACATGAATCTAATTTCATCTCCAATTGTAATCACATCAATCTGTTATCAAACAAAAAAGTTAATCCTGAAACTGTGACTGTTGGTCTAGTCCAGAATTCGAAAAAACACCTTGTCATGCAGGCTGTTACTGAGTGATTTGGAACATCATTACATAGAATTTTAAAAACATGTTTCTAATGGAAATATACCTATGAATTTACTTTCATTTGGATTTGGAATCATTCAAATTGGACAAGGAGCAAAGAAGCTATGATCAGAATATCGTTGGTGAGTCTAGATGGACATTGCTCCCGTGCAGGTATAAAATGGATTTTGCTTTGTTCATTTTTCTTTGGTTTTTTTTTATAAGTAATTGCTTGTTGTTTTTTTAATAAGTGTTGGGTGAAGAGAGACCAATCATCTCTCTTCTTCCATCATCTCATGTTTTATTGCAGGCAAGTGCTAGGTTTTTGCAGGTCCTTGGAAGAAGAAGGTCAATGCATGCACGAGTGACTCTTGAAGACTTTTTATCAATTTACAAATGGATTGAGCACATAAAAAAATGTATAGATTGATGTGCAAACCATACCAATGTTCAATAATTCAAGTCCCATTGCTACATTCCAAGAATCATTTTTAGACACTTGTCATACAAATTGTTGCCGAAAAAAAAAACCCCTCAAGAAGCCAATTGCCCTATGGTAGATTCATTCACCCTCCTCATTTCAAAACCCTAAAAATCCACTCATGACAAAGTCTCATTTTCCACTGCTTATGTAGTCACCATAACCATTTTATTTCCCATCATGACTTCACATATACTTTCCACTTCTGAGTTTCATGTTGGTTCTATTTTTCACTATGATTCTTCACAATCATTTATTTTGTACTCGTTTTGGATGATGTGGAATTCATTAAGGTCCACCTTTCAATGGTCTTGTCCCATCGACTCTGACACATCATCTGGGATCGAGATTAGAGTTTTATAGTGCCCTGGTATCTGCATGAATCAATGGCATATTTCAATGTTGTTCATCATGGGGATTCATTAATGCCTCTTGATTGACAAATCTTGCAGGTGACTCGACTCCAGCACATCCATTCGTACCTATTAAGATGCACTAAGGTACTTTAGAGCTCACTATCATCAAAGGTGAGTTTCTTCACATTGGTTAACGGCATACATCAATGGCTGGTAATCCAATGATTTCTTTCCATGCTCGACTTCAGCACATTCATTCGCATGGTAAGAATTGTACCTCGGTTTTGTAGCAGCTGAAGATTATGTGATCAAATGGTTTCAACAATGACTTGAACCATCATTTGTTCAGCAGTTTTGCAATTCCTTTCCATTTTCATTTCAGCAGTTGGTTTCCAGAATAAGAGAATGGGATTCCTGCTTCTATGGTAGAATTTATCCTCATCAATTGTCTCAGTAGTTAGTCTTACATGCAACCAGCACAACATCATGGATCAAATTTAGTCTCATCTAGTTTCAGCTCTCATATACATATGTCTCAGCATTAGATCGATCTACATAGCTCCAGCATACACCAGTCCATTCATGTCAACCAAGGCTTCCATGGAGGTAAAACTTGAGGTAAAATGGCATGAGTTTTTGATTTATTAAAGATATAGGGAAATGTCATGAAGAACCACTAAGCATTAACCATTTCCATTTTCCATATAGCATTTTATGTCCATCCATTCCCATCATTTTCCACTCAATTCTAACACTTCATCATTCATGCACATCCACTTCAAATTCCAACCCAACTGACCAAGCATGATCAAAGGATCCCTTATTATTGTCACACAAGAACCAACAATAGGAAGTTTTGCTACTGCCACACAAGAACCAGCAGTAAGAAAAGAATCATTGCTACTGCCACATAAAAACCAACAATGAGAATAAATAAATCAGTTGCTTGAAGGTTGTTCTTTCCAGCTTTGGGATTTTTTTTTATGCATGTGGGAACTACAAATCCTCTATGGCTGAAAATTGAGGAAATGATGCATGAGGGCATGCTTTGCATTTAGTTTAAAAGGTAGTCCTGTAATAATTTGCAGCAAGTTCATGTCCAGATTCAAGGTTTGCAGATTGTTTTCCCATAAAAAATGTTCTCTTAAAGTACAAGCAAAAATGATTGGGGATTTTTCTGAATTCAAGAAGCCTAGAAAACCATTAAAAAATGATCTATTGTTGTCACACAAGAACCAGTTGTAGGAACACAAGGCATTGTTGTTTCTTCACGAGAACTTACAGAGGTAGAATTCTATGTTGCCATATAACAGAGAATACATTCAGAGGTATGAGTTTCATTGTTCAGTGATGCCCACATTGGCTTACAATTGTTATCATGGTCCTTGCATATTTGATGTTGTGATTCATAATGGAAGAGAGATGTTGTTGTCATTATGAAAATACTCCTCTAATAATGAAAAACATATTAGCCTTTGGGAAAACATGCTTATATTTCCATGGCAGCAAACCAAGCTTTTTTTGGGGGGGACATGAGATTTCATGATTTCAGGGTTTCTATCCACATAACAAAAACATCAATTGTTAGTGTTAATCCATGCTCAGCCCACGGTTTCATGACCAGCCATCTATTTATAGCTCATTTCATTGCTGCATCTCAGAAGGTGAAGACATATCCAAGGCAAAAATGAAGGTAATAGCAGAATACATATTTCAATGATTATGTTTTAAGTAATCTGAGTTTTTGGAGCAGCAATAGATAGTCATTTCCAGATCCATGCTCTGTTTTCAAAATTAGATTATTAAAAGCTACATGAATGTATGAAGTGAGATACATACATTCATAGGTTTTGTTAATTGATACAGAGATTTGTTGAATATGGTGGCTACCAACTATTTTGAAATGGCTTGGTGCTTTGAGATTCTCATTCTTAGATGGATATGGGCTTTATGCTTGCTGCAATTGGATTTTTGGTGCTATAAGTTGTCATTAATATTTTTATGAGCATGGAAACGATTGAAAGGATCTCTTGAACTACTTTGAAGCAGTCTTACCATACACAACAATTGAAAACTGGTCATTTTTATCATTAATAAATTTTATAACAGTATGGAGGATTGATGTGCAGATCAAAAGTTTTTTTTCTGCCTTGAAGAGTCTCATAAAAGCATGAGTACATGATGTATATCATCAGTTTGGGGGAGATGGCTATTTACATCTAAGATGACAACTATTCTTTTGCATGAGGACATGCGACATATTCAGTTTGGGGGAGTGGTTTTTGACATTCTTTGTGCATACTGATTTTTACTCATTTACAGCTTGCAAAAGGGAAGAAATTGAAGTGGGCATATCTCCCAAAAGGTGATCTGGGTCTTCGTGAAATTTGGTGAGTAGATGCACCAAGGTAATATGAACAATACCTCAAAGTTGTAGCCCAAACCAGTTTGTATTTTTTGAAATATTGGTTCAAGAAGTTTAGCTGCAACACACTTTTTCATGTTCATCCACATAAAATGCTTAATTTGAATTGAGCGTATCTCACAAACCACGCATTGGATTCTCATGAAATTTGGGAAAGGAATGCATAACATTATGAAGAACAAACGTGGAAAGTTTCAGCTCAATCCAATGAACGGTTTTTGAGAAAATGACCATCATAACCTACATCCAATTCGCATTTTCCTCGAAATCCGTAATGTGGGTTTGTCTAATTTTTGGTGTGGAGATGAACTATAATGGTATTTACTTTCTTGAAAAATTTCAGCCCAACCCAGTTCATCATATGAGAGAAAATGACTTCGAAATTTTTCCATTCAAAACGCTGCAACACCGTAAAATATTGCCATTTTCCCGTTTCGTTCAGCTACGACTCCATTAAATTCACCACTAAATTTAGCGCTATTTGGGCTGCAAATCTGCCAAAATCTTCGCTACAACCTTCGCCAAATTCTCTGCTAAAATAAGCTATGACTCCTCCAAATTTCTACTAAAGAGCTCCGACTCCGCCAAATTTTCTGCTAAATCCTCCGCTAAGTGACTCTGCCCATTTCTTCTAGCTGCAGCTGTACGAATGGTAAAATGAAGGAACAAGTGAATGAGTTTTTCTAGTTGGACGCTACACAGGTATTGGGTTGAATGAGGACATGCAACAAGTTCAGTTTGGGGGAGATGTTGGGCCCTGGAATTGTCCATTTTTCCATCACTTATCGACATATCTTTCATCCATTTTCTTACCATTATTGCCCATTTATCATTCCATTTTCCATCCATTTGTTGTAACTGTGCGTAAAACAACATGCTACTTCCATTGATGTTTTAAGTGGTTAATAATGATTATTTTTATTTATCTTTGATGAATTAAAGGCTATTATGCATAATTTTACTAATGATGGTTTGTGGAGTGATTTGTCACGTACAGGATGCTCATAGCCAGCTGTTACATCCTTAACCAAAAATGCATGCCACATAAGAACACCTTGATTCACATATTTATTTACGGGTAGATGAAAACAAATCTCACAAATCCGAGACATGGGTTTTGTGTGTAACATCCTCATTTACCTGATTAGTAAGGAAATCACCAAACAAAGCCACGGTTTGCGATATGCAGGTGGTTCTTCGAGAGGGTATTTTCTAGATTTGTTGTCGGTTCCAAAGTTGCCAGCAGTTACGGTCGTGTTTCAGCTGTTACAGATCACAAGTTGGGGGTTCAGTTCTTCATTTCCATGAGATAATTTTATGTATAAATATGTAATCAATCTCATTGAGAAAGGAGATTCAGGAATAGGAGAGAAAACAATGTTATGATGTAGGATTTGATCCAGATCCATTGTAATACTTTCATTCTGATAATACATGCTGGCAGTTTCTTAATTCTAGAGTTGTAGACTTTCATTGTGGAGATCCAGCTCTGCTCAGTGGAGGAAGGGCCATGTTCCCTCAGCAGATGCTGGTAGTGTTGATTGTAGGTGTTTTATTTTGTAGATCTGTTATTTGTTAATTCATGCTTTCATGCATTAGATTGATCATAGTTGCTTTTATTATTTAGTTCATGCTCTCATTAGATTTATCATAGATTGTTTTCCTGTTAATTCATCTTGATAAATCGTTGGCCAACTTAACATTGCTTCCAGTTTTATGTATTTAGATCTTGGTTCATAAGAATTGATTCTGTTGAAGTGTGATTAGATTTACAGTTTGGATTTATGAATAGGTTTGAGTATTGATTTACTTTCAAGAAGTTGTGACCTAGTTTACAAATAGTTTTGATTGCATACCAATAGATAACAGTGTCAGGTAGAAATTGTGCTTGCATATATCTTGTACGATAGATTTGAAATAAAAGACTTCCTCGCATTGATAATTTATGTTTAGCACTCTGCATGTTAAGTTTTAATTAAATGGCATATAGTGGGCACAACACGCCTTCTTTGCAGGTGTTGCCGATGGGGCTTGCTCTATAGGGCCGGTATCTCGAGTAGTTGTTGGATCGGCAGGCTACGCAGAACCTGGGTCGCGCATGTGGGGAAAATTTTCCAACATAACAGAACTTAATGAAACAGATATCCACAATGAAGGCAAAGAAGAAAAGGTTGGGATTTTTCCTAGTAGTAACTTTTTGGTATTCATGTATAGCAATATTAAGTTCTAATGACAGGATTGCAGCCCAAGGGAGGGATTCACCAGTAATTATGACATGGTGGGAAACCAGAGCCCATTCTTGCTTGAGGTAAGAACAATTAGGCAGTCCATAGATTCTGCACAACATTACTACAAACAGGGAATAAGGTTCCTTGAACCATTCTATGGGGTAAAGTTCATCTTTTCTCTGGGAGAATTTATGGGGTTCAGCCATCCAGGACTTCAGCATTTGGTTAAAATTGTACCTAGACTTGGTATCTTTAACAAAATCTGCATCAAGGAGCCACCTAAAAGGTTTTAGGGTGTAAATTCTCACAAACATCCCAGAACGAAAGTTTTCCAATTGCGAACCAGTACTAGTGTTAAAGAAATGGACTTTCGGATTAGCATGGTCAACAACCCATTTGACTCCGTCATTGTATGGGAGGACAGTCGGTCTCACAGCAATCATGTGGATGCCAGAATCCCTAATTCTCTCATAGATGATTTGGTCATCCTGAAAGTCTAACAGGTCATTATTGTCAAAGATGGAGTAAACTCGGGACCAGTCCAACTGGTACGTTTCACTAACCCGGCCACTGGTATCAAAGAAGACACCAAAATTCGGGTCTTTTCTAAGCATGTGTTTCTGGAGGTTTTTGCACCAGGTAATTCGAGGTGTTAGTGATGTTACCATGTTCTGTTAAATGCGCAAACTAGTTGTTGGAATATATTAAACCCACTCACAACTTAGGATAAGTCAATACATGCCATCTATATCCTAGGAATGATTTATTTCCAATTCCGAGTTGATCTTGACCACCTTTTGACCATCCAGAATTAGTATACAGGACTTTACAACAGATTCTGTTTTATTCTGCTTTTTCTGCTTTTTCTGCTTTTTCTGCTTTTCTATGGATAAGATAAAATCTAGTCAACTAGGAAACTGGGAGCTTTTGTTCCCAACCCATCCTCCATTAGTTTTTCTCAATTTTCTAGGATTAACATGTTTTTTCCATATCCTTGACAATTCACTCATGATTTTTCCAACTCGTGAGGTCCTTGATAGATTTGGAAAGTGCTTTATCCACCTATGGGGGTTTGCTATATTTTGGTAAGTCAGCCTTTTGAGATTTATGAGTTGTTTCCATACAATTTGATTTTCCTATGAGGGATGTAATATTTATGTACACTATTTCTCATCATTATTCAATGGAAGGATACACACCAATATTCATCTCTTCATTCATGTGATTCAGTCTCTTTTCTTCTCTCTATTTTTCCTGTGTATGCTTGTGAGAATTCTTAGTAGCAAGATCTATTTTTTGTGCTTCTTCTTGGTATCATTTCTCATAGCATTGATCTATAATTTCTACATGGTATCAGAGAAGCAAGGTTGATCAAGTTCTATAGAGTTTAGGAGCACATCCAGTCTCCTATCCCTCTCTGAAGAAGAGCTTGTCTAGCTTGCAAGATTTTCTCCTAGTTTGTTTTGCAGGTTGCAGAGATTTTATTCTTGAGCACATCAATTCAGAAATATGGATTCTTCATCAGCTATGATTCTTACTTCCTTCAACTACCACGAATGGAAATCCAAAATCTCCATTCTATTGCGCAGTAGAGGATTATACAGAGTTACACTAGCTTTGGAGAATGAGCCCAATGCTGTGATTGAGAAAGCTAAGTGGCATAATAGGTTGGATGAAGCCTATGGATTGTTTTTCCTCTCTATTTATCCTAATCTACTCTTTCATATAGATGATTTGACCACTCCAAACCAAGTATGGACTCAATTGGAGTCTCTCTTTGGAGTTCAAGATGAGCTAAGAGCGCATCAATTGGAGATTGAGTTATTCTCACTGATCCCAAGCAATTTTGAATCTCTTGAGGGTTTCTTCACCAAGTTCAAGTCACATGTTCTAATTCTCATGCAATGTGGGATTGAGAAAGAAGATGATCAATTAATCCTTTCCATTCTTTCAAAATTGGGTCCTCATTACTCAGTTTTTGTGTCTACTTTTCATGCTACTAGGCTTGTTGTTCCTAAGTGGAAAATGCCTTCTTTAAATTCTTTTCTTGATTCTCTAATAAAGGAGCAAGATAAATTGATCCATATTGGTGTCCTTAATTCTTCAAAGGGAAAGGATCATGCTCTCTCGGTTCAAGGAAGCAATAAATTCAAATCAAAAGAGAAGCAAATTGTGAAGAAGCCAAAGTCAGAAATTGAAGATGAAGATTCATATGAAGATTTAATGAAGAAAGTTAAGAAGAAAGGGAGCACATCCAAGTGTTCTTATTGCAGCAATGGTTTTCATTCAAATAAGAAGCGTTTCAAGAAGAATATGGACATCATGTCTCAGCTTCTTGAGAAGCACAAGATCGAAGTTCCAGATGAACTAGAGAAGCCTATTGATTCCTCAAAACAATGTCATAATGCGCAGTTCCAAGGTGATATAACTTATGCTTTGAGTGCCAGAGTTCTCTCCTTTTCTCATATCTCTGATATATATTTAGTCTCTGATATATCAGAATCAGAAATATCAGAACCTTTCTTTGATGATCCTCCTGTCAGTCTACTAGATTCATCTCCCAAAAATTGTGATTTTTCACTAGATATTGACTCACCCTTGAGCAGCTCTTCCTCACAAGCTTGTATATCTGATTTATAATATTGTTTGCAAGCTGATATGCATGTCATGAAACATATAATACCACCATCCATACCATATACCATACCTCTGAATAATCCAAAGACTATACAAATCCCAAGATCACTAGTTGATTCCTCATTGTTCTCCTATGCAGTGATATTTATCTTACATGGTTTGAAGTCTTTCCTATATTTCATTGGCTGGTTATCCATGTCCTTTGTCATATTTGGACATATATTAAACATATTTGGATCTATTCTAAACACTTATCGTTCATATATTAAGCCCATCCATTATTCAGATTTTTACACCTATCAGTTTTTCCCAGTTACTCATAATTTTCTTAGTCTAGCCCTATATCCTCATGTAGCCACTGAAGCATTTGTATTTGCTGTTCCATATGCTAATGTTTCTGATATATCATAGTTTTATTAGCCTCATATCATATCTATACAAGTGCTACAGCAGATTGGAAGATTGACATGTGATTCACATCACATTTTTGCAGCTATTCCGGGAATTGGGTGTGAAATAAATTGTCTTAACTTTTGTACTCTTTGGGAAGGAGTATGCACAAATCTCTTTTCCATTTCAGATTAGGTTTGTAAATCATAGTTTGACAGCAGAAAGAAGCATTCAGATAATGCTCCTACTTCATCAGATGATGAGATACAAGGAGTCTCTCCTCTTCCTTCTTGCAAGTTCTACACTCCAACGCATGATCGTGGAATTCATGATTTCTTCAACAAGTCTTCCATCCAGAAGAGGTTCACTCAGTTCATTCAATTGAATATAAGGATATGTTGAAGACATATTATTTCAAAATTTTGTGCCTTGTCCTTTCTTGAGGGAGGATTTTCCCCATGTGGTTTTGCCTCTTTCCTCACTTTTCTGGACATAATAATTGTTAAAGGGTGACCATAGCCTTGTTGCTGGGCCCTATATGCATCTATATTTTTTGTCATACCATCATAAATTCAAACTTATATGGGAGTGTTGGAATATATTAAACCCACTCACAACTTAGGATAAAATAATTAATCATTATTTGATTAATTATTCACCCACTAGCTTAATTAGTTGGTATCCACTTGCACCTTAAAGTCAATACATGCCATCTATATCCTAGGAATGATTTATTTCGAATTTTGGGTTGATCTTGACCACCTTTTGACCATCCAGAATTAGTATACAAGACTTTACAGCAGATTCTGCTTTATTCTTCTTTTTCTGCTTTTCCTGCTTTTCTATGGATAAGATAAAAGCTAGTCAACTAGGAAACTGAGAGCTTTTGTTTCCAACCCATCCTCCATTAGTTTTTCTCCATTTTCTAGGATTAGCATGTTTTTTCCATATTTTTGACAACTCACTTATGCTTTTTCCAACTCGTGAGGTCCTTGATAGATTTGGAAAGTGGCTTAGCCACCTATAGGGGTTTGTTATATTTTGGTAAGTCAGCCTTTTGAGCTTTATGAGTTGTTTCCATACAATTCGATTTTCCTATGAGGGATGTACTATTTATGTACACTATTATTCATCATTATTCAATGGAAGGATACACACCAATATTCATCTCTTCATTCATGTGATTCGGTCTCTTTTCTTCTCTCTATTTTTCTTGTGTATGCTTGTGAGAATTCGTAGTAGCAAGCATGGATTTTTGGGAATTTTGGCTAAGTTAGGGAATCCCAGAAGTCAAGAAAAATGTAACAGAAGCCAAAAGAAATTACAAAGGATTTTACCAATTTACCTTTGTATGTGTGATAGGGATCCCATGTAAAAATAACATGGGATCTATTGTACCTACAACAAATGGCGACTGGTTGGAAGAACCAGTTATCTCTATAAAACAATAACCTTTTCCAATTGAACCTGTCAATAGAAAAAGGATTAAATTTCAAGAAAAGTTCACATAAGAATGCAACCAATAAAGAATTATCAAAATGATTAATGCGCTTCCATCCATGGTCATTTTAAAGATAATGAAACTCTGATTCATATGGCATTAGAGGATTAGGATCACTCGGACTCAGGATGAAATAAGCACGCAATTTAAGTTGAACCTAGGATCAGACCTCAATCATTTTTAGATTTTCACCCATAGGCCACTGAAACCATCATTTATTTCTCCTTTTCTTTCCTTTTTTTTTTAAAGAAACAACAAGATTGCATTGACATAGGACCACTGGCCCATGTTCTGGTGATCAGTGCCATTCACAACGTGACCTAGAAACTGAACAAGACGACTCAATAAGCAAACCTCTTGTCTTCCATCTATATGTCCAAAAGAAACTACCATGACTAGGTAACCATCTGATGATAGTTTCAGTCCAAAATCAAGCCCATGATCATAGTAAGGATGGCCTTAGATAAGACCCCCTCGTCCTTATTTACAATGATCTTTGTTTTGGGAACGATTGTGGTTTTATTTTGTATATGGATTACAAGACACTACCATGTCTTGGTGTCCACATAATGGAAGCATTACTCACTGATGCTTTGCAAATCATGAATGAGTCAACCCGTGATAGGATTTCCCATTTTCCAGAAAACTGGAAGCCACCTCCCCATACTATATGGCAAAGATGTCATTCCACTAATCGCCTATTAACCTAATGAGCTGGCTTATGATGAGACCCCTCATCTTGCAATACACATAGTAAAACATATGTCCATGATTGAAATCCAAACGAGTAAGACTAACCCGGTTGTAAGGATATGTTGCAGTGCTCTAATGAAACCTTAAACAAGATGAACCTTTGCTTCCATGTTTTTCATCATCAGAGTAAGGCATGTAGAATATATTGACCTGGATGAGAGTGCATTAATATAAAACTCTACAATTATGGTTATTATTCACATATAACAGATCCTAATACAAGTCATGGAAAATGGGAACTGACAGAATTAACTTAGGTTAAGGTTATTGAATATTGAGAAAAATTGATTGCCCATAATTTCCAGATGTGTAGAGATTACCAAAAAGGTCACCAATATCAAGCAAACATTTATAAAATAGAAAAGAAAATAGCACTCCAAACCTATGTATAGGGTTGAAGCATCCTTTCAAACAAAATACTTCTTGAGCAGGAAAACATTCACTGAATAGGTGTCAACAACTCCTTCCAGTGTTTGTAACTAAATAGTGCTAGGACCAATCTTTTCTGTAACAATTAATGGTCCTAGCAAAAGGAATTGAAACTTGGTATACTCCTTGTTGTCTTTGTGTTGCTTGTCCCATCTCAACACTAAATCTCCCACTGAGAAGTCTCTGTCGGAGGAGGAATTCTCATCAAAACATTTCTTTATCAATTGTTGAAGCTGGTAAAATTTGTTCTTGGCCTTCTCTCTATCCTCCTCTAGTTTGAGTAGAGAATCAATTCTCTGCTGTAATGGGGAAGAATCAGTTTCTTGGACAAATTGGGCCAATTGCAATGAAGGGATGGTGAGATTAGCTGGTAGAACTGCTTCCTTGCCATAAACAAGGAAATAAGGGGAGTTAACAATGGCTTCCTTGGGAGTGATTCGATCTGACCAAAGTACATTATAAAGTTGGGTATGCCATTTTTTATGATGTGAAGACACGGTCTTTTTTAGGATTCTTATCAAGTTCTTGTTAGAAGATTTTGCTAGCCCATTGCCGTGAGGATAGTAATTAGCATAAAACTTAAGCTTGATCCCCTTTTCAATGGAATATTTGGTCATTTCAATGGATTGGAAGTATGACGCATTATCAAAAACAAGATACTCGATGGTGCCAAGCGTGGTGATTATCTAGTTTTCAAGAAAGGAAATTACCTAGTTTGTTCTACATAGTCTTAAAGGGATTGCTTCGACCCACCTTGTAAAATAATCAGTGGCAATAAAGATATATTTTTGTTGTAAATAGGATCCGTGGTTGATAGGTCCGATGAAATCCATTCCCCACTGCTGAAATGGGAATTGGACTGCTACTGGCTGCAAAGGGAAGGCAGGTTTCTTAACTTTTCCAACGCACTTCTAGCAAGGCTCACATATTCTGACATATGCATGAGCATATCAGAATAGGGTAGGCCAATAGTATCCTGCCCGGATGATTTTGTGAGCGGTTGTATCACCTGAGAAATCCCCACCTGTAGGTCCTGCATGAAATTGAAAAAGGAAGTCATCAGTCTGGTCCTTTTCCAGGCATCTAAGAAAAACCCCATCATAATTCTTTCTAAACATAACATTATCAATAAGTTGATAAGCGGCTGATTTCAACATTAATGCTCTACATTTTTTAGGATCAAGGGTTTCAGGAGCAAACCCATTACGAAGAAATAATTTGATGTGATCATACCATTCAGATGCCACAGTTTTGAGTGCAATAACAAAACCTATAGGAGTAGCCTCTTTGTGTTCCCAATCAACTTGTTGATATTCAGGGTCATTTGACTAGGTAGCGAGTTGACACAAACCTTGTCCTCTGACTATCTTCGTAGGCTTCATCTCCAGATCATATTCTTGAAGGGAGGTCATCCAGTGAGCTCTTTTTCCTCCCAACTCCTTTTGGATAAGGATATTGCGAACAGCCATATACGGAACGATCACCTTAGTCCTTGACTTCAAAAGATAAGGCATGTAGTGATTTACTGATTTATATACTCTGTAGGCTTGTTTTTCAACTTGGGAATAATTGAGTTCATCTCCTTTGAATGTCAAACTCATGAAGGAATTGAGGATCTCAACGTCCTCATGATTTTTCTGTGTTAGGACAGCTGCATAATAAAAATCAATAGCAATAGAAGAACTATAAAGTATAAATTCTTTACTAAAATCTAGAGACATGAGAGAAGGAGCTTCTGCCATGGTTTTCTGAATCTCAGTAAACGCATTTTTCTGTTCATTAGACCACTTAAATGGTACATCCTATTTTACTAGAAATTGCATGGGTTTAACCGCTTGAGCAAAATTTGGAACGAATCTACGAACGAAATTAATCTTACCCAAGAATGATTGCATTGCCTTTCAGGAGTTGGGGAAGTCGATATTGGATATTGCTTCAACATGCTCTGGGTCAATGATCATACCTTCCTTTGAGACGATGAAACCCAACAAATTACCTTCTATTACCGCAAAGATGGACTTCTTGGGATTGAGGGAAATGTCGAATTTCCTGCATCTTTCAAATACCTGTTTTAAAGCAAACAAATGCTCTTGTCTTTTTTTAGAGTAAATGGTAACATCATCTAAGTATACAATGGAAGAATTATGGATCAAGCCCCTGAAAGCTATGTCCATAGCTCTCTGGAACATGGCTCCTGTGTTTATTAGTCTAAATGGCATTCCTCTATATGCAAATGTTCCCCAAGGGGTCCATAAGGTAGTTTTAAGTTGATCATTTGGCGCAACCAAGACTTAGTTGTAGCCAAAAAAACCATCTAGCAGTGAAAACATCTCCAATCTGGCTACTTTATGTAGGATCTGCTCCATTGGAGGAACGGGATAGTTTTCTTTCTCAGAGGCCGAGTTCAAGTTTCTGAAGTCTACGCGGAGTTTGATTTCCCCATTCTTCTTATGAACGAGAACCAAATTAGCTATCCACTACGTGTGTCTGACGGGAAATATGATCCTAGCCGAGAGAATATTGTAGAGTTCTTTCTTAATAGAAGGCTACAGACTGGGGTGCATTTTCCTCAATTTTTGTTGATATGGCTTTACCTCATGTTTCATGGGGATGTTATGATGCATGTCAGTAGTGTCAAAAGTCCTGAGTTCATCATATGTCCAGGAAAAAATGTCTTTAAATTCCCTGCATATTTTGATAAAAATTCTTCTTTCATCATGGGAACAATGTATTCCAAGATTGATAAATTGGGGCTCATGCTCCGTTCCCAGGTTGACAAGTGCGTAATTCAGGGTTGAGCTCTAGGTCTTGCAGTTGGTGGTTTGTCTAAATTTATGTTGTAAGTCATAAAACTTCTCCAAACTGATGACAAACTTGGGGATGATATTGGAAGGATTAGATAGATATTTCTCATGATCAGCTTCATCGATAGCCATACCTTCGAAGGTATTTTGGGCTGAAAGCAAGTCTAGTATTTGATGGTCATCATCGAACACTTTCCAACTTGTGACATTGTCGGGTATAGAGGGTATGTACATCAATTCGATAGAGAAATTTTGTGGAGACAAAACTTCGGGCGGGATTAGTCTAGATGCAGTATTGGCTAACATATCTGCGTCAAAGTTTTGTGATCTAGGAATAGATTTAATATTAAATGCTGAAAGGGAATTTTTTATCTCTGATTAATCTTTGGTAATTAACTAGACGTGGAGATAAACAATGTATCTGATTGTGTACCTGTTTCACAATGATTTTAGAGTCTCCTACGCATTCAATTACTTTCGCTCCCATATCAATAGCTTTCCTGAATCCTTGGACTAATGCCTCATACTCAGCCACGTTATTAGTACATTCAAATTCCAATCTGCATGTGATCATTGTTTTGATCCCATTAGGATAAATAAGGACACATCCTGCGACTACTCCCTCCTTGGACCTGAAGCCATTAAAAAACAAAGTCCAAACAACAAGACCTATTCTAAATTTAGTATTAACATTATATACATTATGAACAATAGTGTTGGAGAATGGCACAGACATGAGATGAGTTATGTGAGACTGCTTCTGCACATTCTCTACTGGTGAAACATCAGCAGGTAGGTCTCCAAAGAAGGTGTCAAATGTGAAATGTTCAATCTGATTATCAAAAAGGAGACAGATTCATTGGAATCGTTGAGATCACAGTTTGTTTCATGAAAGGTTCTCTGTCAACTTTGAGTTTGTTAGGCTGCCCATTGAGGGGTAACCATAGGTGAGACCAATCTATAGCAAAGTAAAATTTTAATTTTTCTAACCAATCTCAACTTAACCACATACCGTAAGTCTCTAGGATATCTGCAATTACAATATCAATAGTATGATGTATTCGAGAGTCTGCAGATAATCGAAGCAGAACATTCCGTAGTCTACCTACATCTTTGACTTTGGATCTATCTAATTATACAATTTGAATAGGACAGGATTCCCATGTATCATTCATTTTTTAACATACAGAAAGAGGCATGACATTAGATGAAGCTCCTGATTCTACCATGCAGTTGTGTACATTCCTGTTAAACATTTCAAATGTAAGTAAGAAGGGTGGAGTGCCCTTGCTTCTACGTTTTGGGTGGTTTGGTCGAGGAGAAGATTCAAGGTTGTTATTCTGATCTTCTCTAGGTTTTTTTATTATCATGATTTTGGGCAATGAATACCTTATGGAATGGATTTTGAGCAGGTCGAATAAAGATATATTTTCCTTGACTCTCTTCAAATCCTCAGGCAGATTGTATTCTTGTTTAGGAATGAGAGTGTCTTTCTGAGTTTGAGTTTTACCTTTGTTGGGAGCTTAAGTCACAGGTGTTGATTCCTGCGGAGGTGGTCCTTTAGATCTAGTATTGTGAGTGTATTGTAGGTTGAAAACTATGTTAGGTTCTTCTTCCTCTTCTTCTGCAAAGAAACTCATAGTGTTGACCTGTTGGTCATCTTCATCTTCCTCTTGGGGAGGTTATGAATCTTGAGTGGACTGATCTTCAGAGGATTCAGGAATGTATGGCATTTCTGTAGCTAAGGCTTTCAAGACAGAAAATATCTCTTCTGAGGTGAATCCCTCGCTGGGATTTGGAGGTGTTGGATTCTGAGGAGGTTGGTTAAGCCTCCTAAAAGGTGGCCTATTGAATCCCCTATTATTTCATTGATTTTCATTGCTTTTTTTCTTGATATCTACCATCTCATTAGACATTCTTTGGAGGAGATTTTTCACTTCATTGATATTGAATGGATCTTGACTAGAAGCAACGGGTTTACGGGAACTCTCACTTTTCCTGCGCGAGGTAGACGCTTATTCAAATGTGGTGTTAGGGTTGTCCTTGAGATAGAACATGTCCCTTTCGACTTGTATGGCTTCGGAGAAGGTGTATTTCAAGGACTCCTTACGGGCCCTTTTAACCCACATGGATATTTGGGTCGGGAGACCCTTAATATAGTATGCTACCAGTAATTCCTCAACAGGAAGTACCATACTTGGGATCCTATTCTTTAAATATGAAAACTGGTGATTGTAATCTTTGACTTGTTCTTTACCCTTAGTATTCATGGAAGAAAGCTCTATGAATAACTCCTCTGGGGTCTTGTCATCCCCAAACTTTTGTGCAAAGAGTTCAAAAAACACATCCCACGACAGGATGGAACTAGCTTCTAAGGAAAAATACCAGGTAGAAGCTTTTCCCTCAAACGTATAAGGGAACATTCTGCAAACCATGTCTTCATGTATGACATTCCTAAGTCTGATGGCTTGCATGAAGGATTTTATGTGGTCTTACACAAGGATTTTGTCATCTGGGTTAAATTTTGGAAGCCACTTCTCGGGGTTTTTAGGTAACATGTGTCGATCACCAAAAACTGACACACCATCCCCATCCAACCATGGCCTGTTATGCTATTCGTCGGCCATAGGGATGTTAAATTTTCATATGCTTAGCTAAGACATCAATACTTCATTTCATTTTCATAACAAAAGCATATAAACAAGATCATTGAAAGATAGACAAGCACAACCATACAAAAGGAACACAAAGATTTATCCTGGGAAAAACCTAAAGGGAAAAACCCAGCAAAAGCTTCCTCAATATAGATGCCCCAAAAAGATAAAAGATAAAAGATAAAACCAACAAGGAGATCAAAGCCTGATCCTCCTCCTTCTCCAGAGACTTCTCTTCTCCACTAATGCGCTAGACAAGTGAGAGTGTGTGTTCCAAATGAGGAGCACTACACCTCTATTTATATTCATTCGTTCACTTGAATTAACTCATCTGACATGTAGGCTCGATTTAATCATGTAGGCTCGAGTTACACATGTAGGTTCAAGTAACCACACTGGTGTGCTAATGACCCACCTTTACAATTAGAGGGGACTGCCTCATGACTCTTATTAGTTCTTTCGATTAAGAGCATCGGGGTACAAAGTAATACAAGTGGTTCTCCCGGTAGGACCATCGGGGACCACAAATAAATACATATAGAATATTCTTCGAAGTTACAATATTTCAACACTCCCCCTTAACGAGAAGGGTATTCTATAACAACATCAACAACAACAATAATAGGAGAGAGATAGAGGACATCATCAACATCATCAGGGTGATACATCTATAAATCATTGGAAGATTTTCAACATCATGTAGTCTTCATCTTCAATCTTTAGTCTTCAGCATCATCAATACTTTGATCACTTCGATCAGAAACATCTTCAGCATCTTGACTCTTCAATCAATGGCAACATATTCAGCACTTTGACCTTTTGATCAGCAACATCTTCAGCACTTTGACCTTTCGATCAGCAACATCATCTTCAGCGCTTTGACCTTTCGATTAGCAACATCATCTTCAACACTTTGACCTTTCGATCAGCAACATCTTCTTCAGCATTTTGGCCTTTTGATCAGCAACAACATCATCATCATACTCTGATCTTTGGATCAGAAACATCACAAAAACATTAGCATCATCATCATCAAAATATCATCATCATCACACTCTAATCATCATACTCTAACATCAACTCATCATCATATTATGATCTTTCGATCAGTACGTCATCATCATCATACTTTGATAATACGGCATCATCATCATCAGGATCTCATCATCATCACATTTTTATCTTTCGATCAGAAACATCATCATCATCATCGCATTCTGATCTTCCGATCAGAAAACATCATCATCATCATCGCATTCTGATCTTCCGATCAGAAAACATCATCATCATCATATTTTGATCTTTCGATCAGAGAACATCATCATCAGCAGCTTCTGATCTTTCGATCAAAGAAACATCATCATCATCATATTCTGATCTTTCGATCAGAGAACATCATCATCATCAGCAATAGCATCATCATCATATTCTCATATTTCAATCAGAGAACATCATCATCAAGACATCAACATCATCAAAACATCAACATGATCCTTCCTTTGGGAATTACGGGATTTAGGTCTTTACGGAGTTACCAATGATCCTTCCTTTCGAAATTACGGGATTCGGGTCTTTACGGAGTTACTAACGATCCTTCCTTTTGGAATTATAGGATTTAGGTCTTTACGGAGTTACTAACGATCCTTCCTTTCGGAATTATGGGATCAACATATTTGTGGAACTTAGACAATCCTTCGTATTGGAATTACAAGATCAACACATCTGTGGAACTCAAACAATCCTTCCTATTGGAATTACGAGATCAATTCAATGATCCTTCCTTTCGTAATTATGGGATTTAGGTCTTTACGGAGTTACTAATGATCCTTCCTTTCAGAATTACGGGATCAACACAGATGTGGAACTCAGACTATCCTTCCTATTGGAATTATGGGATCAACACATCTGTGGAACTCAGACAATCCTTCCTATTGGAATTGCGGGATCAATTCAATGATCCTTCCTTTAGGAATTATAGGATTTAGGTATTTACGGAGTTACTAACAATCCTTCCCTTCGGAATTACAGGATCAACACATATGTGGAACTCAGACAATCCTTCCTCTAGGAATTATAGGATCAACACACGTTCTCGAGTACCAAAGTCATCGGATCCGTTCTGAACCGAATTTCAAGGATGATACAATCCTACCACATTCACGGGGACCGAGATCTCCGGATACATTTTGAACCGAGGTTCAGGGATGATGCAATCCCACCACTTTCACGAGGGCCAAGACCTCCGAATACATTTTGAACCGAGGTTCAGGGATGATGCAATCCACCACTTTCATTGGGGCTGAGACCTCCAGATACATTTTGAACAGAGGTTCAAGGATGATGAAATCCACCTACATTCACGGGGGTTGAGACCTCTGGATACATTTTGAACCGAATTTCAGGGATGATGCAATCCCACCACATTCACGAAGACCTAAGTCACCCGATCTATTTTGGACAGATGTCCCAGGATGATACAATCCCTCTTCATTCTCGAGGACCGAGGTCACCGGATCACTTTTGGACAGATGTCCCGAGATGATACAATCCCTCTTCATTCTCGAGGACTGAGGTCACCGGATCACTTTTGGACAAATGTCTCGGGATGATACAATCCCTCTTCATTCTCGAGGACCGAGGTCTCCAGATCACTTTAGGGAAATTTCCCAGGGATGATACAATCCCACTGCAACATCACTACTCCCCCTTTCAAGGAAGGTCTTTTCGAACAACACCAATCTTGTCTCAAAAGTGTTCGAACTTTACCCGAGACAGAGACTTCATAAGTACATTATCATCTACATCTTCAATATGTGAATACTGAGCTATCACCATCTATATCTCCAGTATGTGAATACTAAAAGCATCATCATCTATATCTTCAGTATAGAAATATGGAATCATCATCATCTGCATCTACAGTATGTAAATACTGAAACATAATCATCTGCATCTTATCTCGTATGTAGAAATACCGGATTTCTATGTGTTACAATCGAAACACAGGGTTCTCTGTCATCACAAATCTGGTTATCACATAGAATCATTGTAGTATCCATCTTCAGGTCAAAGAGACCTGATATCAGCTTCTGAAGCCATATGACTTCACAACTTAGCAGAGCAATATGCTATGTATTTTGCTTCAGCCATGCTACGAGAAGCAGTGGACTGTTTCCTGCTAAACCATGAACTCATAGCAGACCCCAAACAAAAGCATCTACCTAATGTGCTTTTCTTGTCTGAGATACTTTCAGCCCAATCTGCATCTGTGTAGCCATACAATCTATACTCATGGATACCATCATAGTATAGACCAAATTCTATAGTCCCTTTCAGATATATCATCACATGTTTTGCAGCTACTAGGTGAACCCATCTTGGTTGAACAAGATATTGACTTAAGGTGTTCACAGCAAAACAAATGTCTGGTCTGGAATTTGTTAAGTACATTAATGACCCAATGATCTGTCTGTAATGAGTCACATCCACAAACTCTGATGAGTCATCAGCTTCAGGTTGGAGTCCATGGGTGTGGCCATGACTTTGCATTCCAACATATCAAATCTTTTCATACTTTCCCTAATTGAGAAAGATTCCTTCATATTTCTGGACCTAGGAAATAAAGTATTAGACCAAGGTCTAAATTCTTCAGCAGACTTCTTCTTGCATTCTACAATTTGTTTCTCATTCCCTGTCAGAAATAGGTCATCCACATATAATAACAGGATTCCAGGTTTATCCTCTACAACCTTGAGATAAAGGTTAGGATCGACTTTACTCTTGGAAAATCCCATGCTCGTCGGGAAACTATCTATTCTTCCATACCAAGCTCTGGGAGCTTGCTTTAGACCATAGAGGGCCTCCTTCAACTTGCATACGTGAGTCCATCTGTCTTCAACTTCAAATCCTTGTGACTATTTGATGTAAAACTCTTCCTTAATCATACCATTAAGGAAGGCTTGTATTTACTTCATCATGAAAGAAACTACCATGATAGTTCTAAAGGAAGTATACCTTGCTTCTTGGAGTAAGTGTCTTCTTTAGAATTAATTTCCTCTTTCTGAGAGAAGCCACAAGTCTTTCCTTACTTCTATCAGCAGCATATTTTATCTTACTGATCCATTTGGAAGATACCACATTCTTGCTTTCTGGTTTGAGTATTATATCCCAAACATCATTCTAGTATCATAACATCTTTCATGAGTTCATCTTGTCAGGTCATCAACATATCCTAGTCTTCTGCATTCAACCTTGAAGGTTGGAACCCAATTTACTCTTGGTAAAGTATCGATCCATCAGGAAGCTGTCCATCATGTCATACCATGTCGAACTCAGATATCTTATGTAGTCACTCCCCCTGAAGTGGAGTATCATCTTTCCTCTTCATTCTGTACAGGTGTTTCTATGCTTGACATATACTTCCCTTTATGTCTCGAAATCATATCGTATACATCATTCCCCATGATCAAGTGTTATTCTTTGATCATAGCTTCTTTCATAGCATTATTTTCTTCATCTTGAGTTATCTCTCATACCCATGGTGGTATTCATCCTTCAAGGTGGATCTACTGCTCTCTGAAGCTCTTTCTTCTGTCATGGTGTCTCTGACCCTGGGAGCTTCAGATTCATGTTTATTGGAGTGAATCTTGAATTGTCATTACTTGTTCTTCGGAACAAGTCTCATCCTTATTTTCTTGTAGGAGGTTGTACAGGACCTTTCCTACAATTCAAATGTGCCAGTTACATGGTTAGAACTATAAAACATATGCATAATGACAAATTATTTTATCCAATACAACATTCATCCATGTCTCATGGAAAATTTCTAGATGTCTTCCATCTTTATCATGACATCATTGAGATTGTGCACTAATCCAATATGTCAGCAAAGAGGTTTGATAAGTAGCAATGGAGAGTTGTATGGCACCATGAGCTACTTACCCATCACAATCATATTAGTAGTATACAGTCATTAATGCAAACAATCTATCAAGCATAACACATCAACTAAATATAATCAAATGCATAACAAAACAATATCATGCAATGACAATTGAATACTTATCTTTTATTCGTTTCGTGGGTAGACTCCTTCTTGATCCTTCTACTTCATCATATTCTTCATTCATGACATCATCATTTCTTATCCAAATGATAATATGAATAAGAGGTTCTTTAAGAATTGAGTTCTTCACATTCTTCATCAATTGAGGGATCTTCTTTGAATGGTGAGAGCTTGATCTTCAATTGCTTCCATCTTCTTCTTCTCTTCTTATGAGTCGAGCTTCTTCTTCTTCCCAGAGTCTGTTGAAAGTAATTACTTCCTTATGGCACACATTCCTTGAATGAATGAATTCTATGATCATGGGAGACCATTCAAGGTGGCTATCACCACTTCTGCATTCTCCAATTCTTCTTCTACCGCTTCAAGATGTTCTGCATTCTGAATCCTCACATTCTTCAACTATTTTCTTAAAGCCATCTTCTGATTTATGTTCTTATCTTCAAATAGCTTGATCGAGGAATCAAACATATTCGGTGTCTTTAGGGAATACAATTGTCGTACAAGTTGATCCGTGATTGAATCAACAATGATCTTCTTGGCCTCGATCAAGTTCTTCTTGTGTAAGGCTTTGGGCCTCATCTCCTTCTGGAACTGGAACCTCTCTACTCATGAAGGTGTCCAATTTATTTTCTTCAGAGAGATCAAATACTTCCATGATTGGAAGTTTTCAACTTCACCAATCTTGTCATCAATCTGATGTGATATATCACTTTGAAATGAGAACCTGAAATGCAAATAGCAAAATATTAGATCTTACCGATTTGAGGTGTTCGTCCTGCTTCCGGAGATGGCTAATCTAGGGTTTGTCAGAGAAACCCTAATTTTCAAAAATTAGAATATTTCAGATCTGATTGGATAGAAATATATATCTCTTCAAATGGAGCTGTCCAATGTACTCCTTTTCTGAAAACGGTGGAGGGAAGCTCCCGGAACAGGAAGCCCTAGTTTTCCAATTTCTTCTACAGAAATGCTTGTTACTATTTCTATGATAGCTCCGAAGTTACTACTCCTCTGTGTTTGAAATTTCTCAATAAGGTAAACTCACATGTCCTGGATCCAACACCATAGGTTTCATCATAATTTGTTTCACCAATTTGGATTTATGATCATTTTCCCAAGGTGACCTGTTACAGGACTGTTCAGAACAGTGCAGTTGTACGGCATGCCACATGTCACTGGTTCATCTTCAGGTTCTGAAATTTGGATCAAAGAAATTGAAAGCCATGATATTTCTATATCATCTTTAGGAATTCCATTTGGACCTTTGTATCCCATGCTACAGCAATTCTCCCCAGGTGTCCTGTTTAGCGATGAATTCTGGAAGAGGATGGAACCCTAACTTAGAGGGATCATATCGCCTCGAATATAGTGAATCTAAGGCTTAATTTCAGACACAATGTAAAGCCAGATTTTATCTTCGGCCTCTACAATTTTCAACTCTTGATCCTTCTCCAATCTCAAGATATAGCGAATGTACCAAAACTTAGCAGTTTTAGTATTTAGGGTTTTTCCAGATCGGGGTCAAACTAGGGTTTGACTTTCCCAGAGTTTCACCCAACCAAATTTCTTGATCCAGGTCTCTAAAATTCGATTTTTATGAGGAGAACAATCCTATGCTAGGAAAACTCAAAAATTATTCTTCTGTGGAAAACCCTAAGTTTCCGCACCAAAACTGAAAATGCTCGGAATCGAATTTCGTTTCGACAGAAAGATGCGCCCTTCAATGGAGAGTCAGTCTAGCCTTCTTTTGCTGATCGATCATGGATAGAGACCCAAAAAAATAAGAATCCATAGATTCTTTAGCTGCACAATGTCTTCTTTCAGGGTGGCTCTGATACCATGTTAAATTTTCATATGCTTAGCTAAGACATCAATACTTCATTTCATTTTCATAACAAAAGCATATAAAAAGGATCACTGAAAGATAGACAAGCACAACCATACAAAAGGAACACAAATATTTATCTTGGGAAAACCCTAAAGGGAAAAACCCAGCAAAATCTTCCTCAATATAGATGCCCCAAAAAGATAAAAGATAAAAGATAAAACCAACAAGGAGATCAAAGCCTGATCCTCCTCCTTCTCCAGCTACTTCTCTTCTCCACTAATGCGCTACACAAGTGAGAGTGTGTGTTCCGAATGAGGAGCACTACACCTCTATTTATATTCATCCGTTCACTTGAGTTAACTCATTTGACACGTAGGCTCGAGTTAATCATGTAGGCTCGAGTTACACATGTAGGCTCAAGTAAACACACTGGGGTGCTAATGACCCACCTTTACAATTAGAGGGGACTGCCTCATGACTCTTATTAGTTCTTCTGATTAGGAGCATCGGGGTACAAAGTAATACAAGTGGTTCTTCCAGTTGGACCATCGCGGACCACAAAGAAATACATATAGAATATTCTTCGAAGTTGCAATATTTCAACAAGGGATAGATTGCGTAGAGGAGTCCAAAGATTCAGAATCTGACGATTCATCTGGGGAAGATGAAAAAGTGGGAGGAGATGGGGGTGGTCCTCCTGCTCGAATGCTATGTTGAGGAGTTGCTAACTCCTGAAAAAGGGAACCTAGATATAACCCAGTAGATGGCTCGCTGAAAAGGTCGCGACGCCTCTCAGTGTTTTGGTCACCTGGGCTTAAATTATCTTGATTATTGTTTTGGGGAAGACCCTTAGTAGGATGTTCTTCAGTGAATCGTCTTCGAATCTCAGCAACATTGTGGGAATTAACCTTCAACAATTTTCCAGCTGTGATGGGTCCTAGGATGGGTGATATGAGAACATATCTATCCAATTGGGTAGTATGTTCTTGTCCAGGGGTAATTGGGACAGTGTCTAAAACTTGTGTTAATTATTCCCCTGACGTAGACGCATGGGCATGACTACGGGTAATAATTGGATCTCTTGTTGGAGGAGGTGTGTGATTATTTTGTTTAGGCATGATGTGTTGGCCTTCCTTCTAATGCCATTTGTTGAATCCCTAACTCTGTATGTGGCTGAAAAGGGGTGTTTAAGGCTTACAACACACAGAGAAAACCCAGCCAAAGGATTCAAACAATCCCATGCAAGTATTGCTCTATCCTTGATCTGTTTGGGATAGTGACCTCCCACAGATACTTTTGTAGCATTCCGTTGGCTTGTATGGATTTGACCCACAGAGGATTCGTTTCCCAATTTGGGAAACAAGGTAGATGATATGAAGAAAAGGAAAACTTAAACCTATGTTATCGGATAAATCTACTCAATCGAAATCAAGATAGATCTCCCTAGTCCAAGTGGATCTAGAACAAATCAAATACAGAATACAATCTACTTTCCTAGATCAAATAGAAATGCAAGTTAACAGATAGATTGATTACCTGCAATATGCAGATCCTCTTCTCTCTTTGTTGATCTAAGCTCTAGAATCTTCATATCTTCAGCTGCAAAACCCTATCAAGCATGTGGAAACAAGCAAAAAATGTATGTGTATCCAAACATATAATTGATCTAAGATAACAGTTAAGGAAGAAAGCTCTAAACATAATTAACACAATAACATTTATGGAAAGAGATTTGTATTAATGTAATAAAGGAGATACATAGAATTACAATGAGAAGGAACATCACAACCTAGCCTTAACACTGCAATCTTCCATCCAACAATCCAAGACAAGGCTCCAAAGGATGATAGAGATCACCTAGAAATTCCACCAGCATAATAGTAACATAGTCCTTCCTCCCTTACAAATGGAGAGAGGGTTTAATTTATAAGGATAAATGGATAGATTAGGTTGAGGATTAGGAGGAGGGATCGAAGGGATCTTCCCTATAGTTTAGGAACCAAATTCCACCTCACCTAAATCATAATAGGGATAAACCACCACCTCATCCACCTTCGAGAAGGACCTTGAAGCTCCATTTTTTTCCCTCAATATGCCATCGACGCACTTAGCTGGAAGGGAAAAAGCATCGTCGGTGCTCCTACTAATGGGAGACAGAGCGTCGACACCGGTGCACCTAGCATGAAGGGGAAAAGCGTCGTTGGTGCACCTAGCATGAAGGGTAAAAGAGCCTCCCTTCCTAAAGAGGGAAAAAAGGCAAAAACAACCTCAGGATCAATCCAATTTAGCAGAGAGAAATTCAGGGATTAAAAAAAAGGTTGACACATGGATCAAGAGTGCAAGATTTTGGTGTAACAAAATGCCCCCCAAAGCATGAAGGTAGAGGAATGTGATCGGTGAATGCTTTGTAAAATGAAGAAATCTAAGGCACGGAGGTTGGCTAGAAGATGCTACAGTACCACTGACTCAAATCTCATATGACCCATTACATGGCTGTCAACCAATACAATGCAGATCCATAGTAGTAGAGACCGACTGAACACAATCATGGCTACTAGACACAAGCGTAGATCCATGATGAGATTATAACACAACCATGACCAATACAAAAGTGGATCTGTCTAATATGACTCAAAAAAAAACTCCATCGTAACCTGGGTGAACATATCTGACAACCCAGGGTCTTCAAGCCGAACCCGCAACGATACGAATCTAACCATGTGATTAAAATGTATTAACGTCAAACATGGTAGAAACCACTTGGTTACCAATCATTAATGTAAACTGTTAACAAGTGCAAGGGAAATCACCATTGATTTCAATGATTCCCAAGGTATCTCAGTACATACAATCGAATGTGAATAAAGGACTTGGATTCGAACACTCGATGAGATTTTTCAATCAAGAGCCAATGATGTAAACTCATGTTGAAAGGGAGGTAACCTACCATTAAGGCATGCAGGCCCAAGGTACTTGTCTTGGTTTCTAAGTCTATTTCCTGGATAAGGAGTTGAATTCAACAGGAATAGACTCGTCGAAGGAGGGCCATGATGAATCCCCCATCATCGACACGAAACACGATTAAAGATTTTTTGGAGTAAACCAGACAACAAAATGATGTACGAAACTGACTCAGGGATGACCAACATGATAGAAGGTAAACTGATTGCAGATAGTGGATAAATGACCAAACTTCTCTTGAACATGGGCATGGCATGACTTGGCAGTATTGACACAAGAACGATACCAATCCCCCAATGCAACTGACGGAGAGAGTATTCTAGGACAAATCAAAGGAGTAAGAAGACTCTAGGAATTAGAAGGAATCGAAGACAAATGGATTACCCAAGTGTTGAAATGCATATGCAAGTGAGTGCCATGTTCAAGAGTGACTATGTACTGCCATAACAAGATACAAACTCTTTCCTTAATTTCCCCATCATGATTGATGAGTGCCTCTTTGCTTTTTAACGAGCTGGAAAAGGGTAACAAATGCTCGATATAGCTCATCCTTCAGACGATTCCAATATCATATGTTTTACTAACCTGAGAAAGGATGGGTTCATTCCCAAAAGAGGGTCCTTCATAGTTTTATTTTATGAGTCCGATGAAAGAAAACTCATTCGTTGTTTCATGTTTAGAGAGTCTGAAATGACTAAGAAGACTCCAAAAAGTCCTTTTTTGTAAATAAGGCTAGCTGGTTCGAAAAAGCAATAACCTACCCTCGACTAGTCGACCATTCTGATTCTTTTACAAGCGTGAACATAACAAGCTCGATTGGAAATATTTTTGTGTTTTTAAGGAGACTGGAAAGAGCTTAAATATAACTTCGGAACGAGTTCTTTTTTCATAATCCAATTTTAACGAGTCTGAAAACCAGTGAAAGTACACTCGATACCTCTTCACTAAGTTTTTAACGAGCACGATGAAGGTATAAAAGGCACTCGGAACCTTTTTCATGTTTGAATCCATAGCACAAAAAAGAGACAAAGTAAGCTCAAACCAGTTTTCATGTTTTAACCAGAGCACGAAAAATGAAAAGTAAGCTCAACACCATCTTATTGTTTTTAACGAGCTCGAAGATCAGTTGAAAGAATGCTCAGGGTATCTGCTTCATTGTTTAACGAGCTTGACACGGAATAAAAACTATGCTCAAAGGGTCATTTCATGGTTTAACGAGCTCGAAACTAAAAGAAATTATGCTCAAAATGACTCCCATCGATGGGTGATTTCCCAACATGATGTTCAGTGGTTGGTACTTGCCCCCAGTATAACTGTCAAGTAACTTAATTCCAATATAAAGAGGTGGGTTACATGCCTACTAACCTTCATTTCGTCTGCTTTGCAAGCAAAGGAAATGAATGTTCAAATATTGAGTCTTGACACAATGGAAGGATACGTTTCATTTTTTAACGAACTTGACATGAAACAAGAAATTTGCTCAAGGTCGGTTTTATTTTTTAACGAGCTTGAAACCAAGAATAAACACTGCTCAAGGTGGTCTGTTTCATTTTTACACAAGCTTGAAATAGAAAATAACTATGCTTGTGGGGATCTGTTTCATTTTTACACAAGCTTGAAATAGAGAGGAACTATGCTTGAGGAGAACTGTTTCATTTTTACGCAAGCTTGAAACAGAAAGTAACTATGCTTGAGGACATCCATTTCATTTTTTAATGAGATTGACATAGAAAGGGAACAATGCTCACAGGAACTTCTAAGACAACATGATGTCCAGAGGTTGGTGGTTTGCCCCCTTACATAAGCTAGTGACTAAACTCCAATATGATGTCCAGAGGTTGGAACCATGCCCCCCATTTTACCTATGATGGGAAGAAGCTAACTAGAAGGGGAATGAACCACAAGAACATGCGAGACATTCAGGGAAATCTGATGACTAGGAGTCACATGATAATCAGGTTTAGCAAAGGAAAGCTGATCAACGGTCACAATCTTCCTGTCATGGGGAAAATACATCACTCGAAAGAGTGTGTACACTACAGCTTTCATGGCATTAACATAATCATTCCCAAGGAGTAGCCTTTGAAATCTAAGGGACCTTGGACTACCATAACATTGATACAGACATTTTTTCCTTCCAAAGTAATAGGCAACTGAGAAAGGATCCTTAAAGGAGCAGTAGGTATTCGATTAAAATCCAATATCTAATCGGTGGCTGGCACAAGCAAAGGAGAACCTATGGTTTTCCAAGCAGTAGAGGATAGAATGCTAACAGAAGCCCCTTTGTCAACAATAGTGCGAATTATGCTCTTACAAGTAACTCGCACATCTATCTAGAAAGGAACACTCAAATGAAGACAATATTCTGTTAGGTTTCTCCAGTCGAAGGAAATAACCTCACTACTTGGAGAGGGTTCTGTCGAAAGAGACAAAACTTCTTATTGCATAGAACAATCAGAACTAACTACGAAAACTTCAGCAGGATGATATTCACTCTCGATTAGAAGAGAGGGACAAGACAAAGACTATGTCGAAGGGACTACTTCAGTCCCAACACTCTCTAACGAAAGAGTGGGATCGGGTGGAGATGATAGCGACTTGACCACTTTAAATTCACTCTCCAAGGGAAGATTGGGATCAACCAAGGATGGACTTGAATCAACCACTTCAACTTCACTCTTCAACGGAAGAGTGGGATCGACCAAGGATGGACTTGGATTGACCACTTGATCAACCAATGGGAGGTCAAGAGACAGCTTATGATAACTGGTTGGAAGCTATTGTTGAGGAACAATAAGATCTTCCAACAAATTTGAAGCTTCATCCATTTGAGTACAAACGTAAGTGTGGTGCATATCCTTACATAGCAAGCAAGGATACTTGGCCTTTCCTTTTCGAATTTTAACCAAAGAGTTACTGGTCGACAGGGCATCATCAGCATGATGATCAGAGACTGATGGCACAGGATGTTTAGACCACACTTCTGACACAAGGGAAAGACTAGGATAATCCTTGAGAAGGTGATCACCCTTGCAAATTTTACAAGGGAACTTAGCTTTCCCCCTTCATGCTAGGTGCGTCGGTGCTGGCACTCTGTCTCCCATTGCTAGGAGTGTCGACAGTGCTTTTTTCCTCCCTGCTAAGTGCACCGGTGGCATATTGAGGGAAAAAAATGGAGCTTTGAGGCCCTTCTCGAAGGTGGATGAGGTGGTGGTTTATCCCTATCATTTAGGTGAGGTGGCATTCAATTCCTAACATATAGGTAATATCCCTTTGATCCCTCCTCCTAATCCTCAACCTGCTATGTCCATTTATCCTTATAAATTAAACCCTCTCTCCATTTGTAAGGGAGGAAGGACTATGGTACTATTATGCTGGTGTAATTTCTAGGTGATCCCTATCATCTGTTGGAGGCTTGGCTTGGATTGTTGGATGGACGATTGCAGCGTTAAGGCTAGGTTGTGATGTTCCTTCTCATTGTAATTATATGTATCTCCTTGATTACATTAATACAAATCTATTTCCATAAATGTTATTGTTTTAATGATGTTTAGAGATTTATTCCTTAACTGTTAGCTTAGATCAATTATATGTTTGGATACACATACATTGTTTTGCTTTGAACAATTGTTTGGATACACATACAAAGTTCACTTAAAAATGTTTTGAACAGGTATGTGAATAGGTATAACAATGTCGGTTCATGTGGACAGAGTGCATGGACTGTGTCCATGTGGACAGAGTTCATGCACTCTGTCCATGTGGATAGAGTGCGTGAACTATGTCCACATGAACCGACATTGTTATACCTTTATCTCAGCTTTCTCTTTTTAATAGAAACTGTATATGAATGAAAAATATTTTAATTGAATAAAGTGTACAAACATCACAACACCATTAACAAGAAAATAAATTCTTAAAATGTCATTCACAGAGAAAAACAAACCAAAAATACCCTCTAATACTAGATTTATATTAGCTTAACAAACTTTCAAATATAAAATACATATTTAATATATTAATTATTTTTTATTAAAAATTTAGCAAAATAACTAATATTTTTGCTTGGATAGGATGGTGGTTTCATCTTCTTAAGCCACCATGAAACATGATGAGAAAATCATTGTAATCTTATCTTTTTGTTTTATATAAAATATATAAATATTGTGAAGCTTCACCCAAAAAAAACTACACGGAAATAAAAGTGAGTTGTCCATTTTTTTACTCTACTACTATATTACTATTCTACTATTATATTACTATTGCAAGAGTCTGAAATCCTTTTATCAACTTGTTGTCTCCAGTCAAAATGGCAATGGCTTATCCCTTTCTTAATGACAAATAGAAACCCCTCAATGAAATCAAACCAATGGCTTATCCCTTTCTTAATGACAGATAGAAACCCCTCAATGAACTCAAACAATGCTCATAGTTCAGTAATTTCACTATACTCAATGATGTTGTTTGTCGTTCAACTAGTAAAAATAAAGTTTGACAAAGGAAATTGATTCAAACAAGAAAACAAATAACAATTAAAGGTGGCAATTCTATTATAAACGAGTAAAAGATGATAGTTGATGGAGTTATCTTTCAAATAAATACATTTCAATATCAAACATTGAAAATAGAATGTGATTTTAAAGAAGAAAACAAATAAGAATTCAAGAAATTAATTCTATTATAATGGAGTCTTTCAAGAAATAAAATTAAACGAGTCTTGTGATTTCGGCATGAATCTGGCTTCCAACAACTTTGGCATCCAAGGTTTTGTAATTTCTTCACTGTGCTCCTTCCAACTGACAATATAAATTAAATGTTACCCAAAATGTCTATTTATGTGGCTAGTTCCAACACATGGGTGTTCTTTAAGCCAATAGTCTTAATACTAAATCTTGTTTATACATATGTTTATGGATTTTACTTTTTGCAATTCTTTATACATATGGTTATGGGTTTCTTTATGTCTTTAACATAAGATTTTATCTCTCCACTTTTTTGTTTTTTTTTAACAATGATACTCATTCAACTTTATTTTGTTTTTTTGAAGCGTATAAACACCTAAGTTGATGTCCTTTTATAATAATATGCAAATAAAGTATATTATTTCTATTCATAAATAGAAATAAAATTTGTTTACAGACATATAACATATAATTTCATCATAATATATATATTTAAAACTTATAAATGTAATTTGTAAATTCTATTTGAAAATTTGAGTAAGACTTGTGAGTGCATTTTTTTATGCTTATAATATATTAAAATCGTGTAACTTTCCATCCTATTTTGATTTTATTTAGATCTCTTTATTCTTGAAGAACAACTTTAGGTTCCATATAATCTTCTCCACTCTTCAATGGTATCCCTTGCATTTATGCAAATTAATTTTCTCTTGTATTATAAAAAGTCAAGTGGTGTTTAAAAACAAAAAAAGCAAGATCGTCACTTTCTATTTTACACCATACATGGACAGAGTGCATGAACTCTGTCCACATGGACATAGTTCATGAACTCTATCCACATGAACCGACATTGTTCTTTGACTTTTGATTTCGATGTCATATTATGATAGTAAGAACAACATTTTTTTTAACATGCAATATCGGATAAACATAGTGAGAATGGAATCTCTGATAAACATAAAAGAGAATGGGAATGACAAAATAATAGTTATTATCATAGTAGTATAATTTGGTTGTATTGGATTTTCGTGTACGTAAATTAGGAGAGAGTTTGAAATTCGCGGAATATTTAGCTTTTTGTCAGACATGTATATAAATAGTTAGAGTACAAGATAGCCATATGAAATGTGGCCAAAATGCTTAGAGTATGTTGGAATATAACCTTTCTTTTTCAATAGTTTAAATTGGTTTACTAAGTAGTGAGTGCCAACATTAATATTGATTTAATATGTGTTGCACATAAAGGACATGAACTTTCTAATTGTAAAAGCCATGTTGGTGATGATTTCCACGATTTAAAAATTGCTACCACATTACAAGGGGCTCAATGTTAGATGGTTAAAATTGTTTTCCAATACACAATAATAATGCGCCATCTTGCTAATAAAAGAGATCCAACCAAGATATATGCCAATGGCTAACCATTTATTTCGGTCTATCTAACTTTGGTTTATCTGCACATTTTAACATTTTTTTTAACATGCAATATCAGATAAACATAGTGAGAATGGAATCTCTGATAAACATAAAAGAGAATGGGAATGACAAAATAATAGTTATTATCATAGTAGTATAATTTGGTTGTATATATGGTTACGTGTGTGTTTGTTAAATTATAGTATAAGATGAAATATGTCCATGTGGACAGAGTTTATGAAATATGTCCATGTGGATAAAGTGCATGAATTCTGTCCAAATGGACAGCGTGCATGAACTCTGTCCACATGGACAGAGTGCATGAACTCTGTCCATGTGGACAAAAAACAGCCGAGTAGGTTACTTGGAGTTTTCAGAACTTACCTGAAAGCAAAACGTAGTGCTTTCAATCATGCACACCCAGATCATTATAACAGTCTTATTTTTAGTCTTTGCTTTCCCATTTAAATTGTACTATACATTTTCAAGTCTACCATATAGCTCCTAAAGTTATAAAATAAACCAAGCTAATATAATGTTTTTTATATGGGTTCATTCGATATATATTGAAATGAGGTTATGAAGACCCCAATCCCTCACTATAAAATAGATAGAAATCTAGGAAGTCATAGAAACTATATATGATAATGAGACGCAACACCAAAAAAAATAGGCCTTCTTTATATAAATATGTAGTTTTTATCCTCTAAGAGCATAAGCAACTATAAAAACTAGGATTTAGATTGTATGGTTTTGTAACTCAAGCAACGAAACATGAACTATACAAAATTAGAACAACTAACTGAGTCTCTAATAGCTCTAGGGAAGAAGCTTGTCAGGTTGGTTGTGTCCATTCTTGTTAAAAATAAAGAGAAGAATAAACAAGATTACCTTATACTTCGTTTGATACTAGTGCATTTATACTCGCATCTATACATTTTAAATTGCCCTGGGACAATTGATAAAGAGAGACTTAAATTTAAATTTAACTTGATAAAGAGACATATAATTTTTATATTTTGAAAAAATAATTATTGTAAGGGGTTTACTTCATTCAATCACTTAATGAAAATATATTGTAGAGTCCAAGCTCTCATGGTGTTTAGAGCTTTTTGCTTCTATGCTATAGAAAAATAGGTTTTTTTTAAGTAAAAAGGCACCAATTTCAAATTGAGAACATTTTTTTATGATTCTATGGAGTAATGAAAATATTTGTAGATATAATTTATGTTTAAATTATTAAAATATCAAATAAGTTATTAATTTAGGATTTAAATTAAGATTTAACATGTCCATGAATTGATTCCTTGACATAAAGAAATGTAACCTTCACTTAATATTTGACCATATTGGTTCCATTCATTTAAAACATCAAAAACAATTAAAGATTGGCCCACATTAATTCCTCATACATCCAGCAATAAATTAGCTATATTCATTTTAAGAACTATTAGATAATATTAGGTATATCTAGGTCCTTATTAAAAACTTAGTTTTTTTAGTAGCTAGGTCTTTGAATTTGTGGAATTAACATGTAGAATTTTAATATTTTATGAGTTGATATTTGTGTAAACTTGTAGATATCATATCAAATGGAAAGAGAGCAGTCTTCAAGACAAAAGCATAGGAGGTCATCACATTCTTCGGGAGTTGGTTTCCCAAATGATAATTGAAGGTTGTCGACTTCACCTCGGGATTCAAGCTTATTGTACAGTTCACATTCATCCGATCATCGACGAGGTGATCGTAGTAGAGATAATTCCCCCTTATCCTCTATGGGTGAACCGTCTATCTCGACCTTCTGTCGGTATGAACATCAATATTTTAATACATGTATCAAATGTATTTTTGTGTACACGAAGTTTGTACGTGTTTACACGTAACTTTATTTGTATTTGAAGTAGAGAATGGTGCAGAAGCGACACGTAATTTTCTATAGAGGAAGGAAGATCGAGTACGGGAGACAAGCGTGGATGCAGAGCAAGGTTCGTAAGAGGCTCATCATCCTACACAAGGTGACGAAGGTCTAGCTAGGATGCAATATGTTCAACTAGCTGAGGGTTGTACACCCATTACGACTTATCCATCTAATTTACCGAAGGAGCTTCCATGGGAAAGTGATCTTCAACAAATGACCCTTGAAAGTTGCAGAGCTCACTTTGACAAGCTGCAACACGATATTTCTAGTTTGGATCTCGCTCCAGAGAACAAACAAATTATAGAGATGGTTTTGCAATCATTAAAAAAATTCATTGAGGTATATGAGGATCTTGGACCAACAACAGATGGTTTTGTTGACCTGATGTAGAGAAGAAAGGCCCAGGTGATGGGTCCAGACAAGTGGGATATTGTGAAGGAGAGAGTGACTAGAGAACAGGCTAACTCAATGTTTAAATTCAAAGAGGGCCTAAAGCGTAAAGCATTGAAAGTACAATATTTGAAGCACGTCATTTATATGATCAGTTCCTTGCAGCCTATGGTCGATTGCCATGGAACGATGAGGTTTCTAATTATTTTGCTAGAGTTTTTTATGTCGAATTTGTTTAAAATATGAAGCCGGACTATATTGATATTCATTCTAAGTCTTATGGAGTTGGAAAGGGGAGGATATGCAATCGAAAAGGTGCTCTTAGAGATCCCACTGCTCTTTGACCTCCACCTCAGATATCTCGTCCACCCAGGCTTGTGACTTGCAAATCGGAGATGGAGCCCACATCACAAGTTGGGACAACTGCAAGGCATAATGTTGTCGAAGGTTTAACTTCGGAATTTGTAGGAGTTGATGTTGGATTGAGTCGAGAGAGGGATCGAGCCACTATTCGACAAAATTTTGTTTACAAAACAAATGATGACTTAGATTGTATGGGCATTGAATATCTAAAGGCTTATGCCAAGGTTTGTCATGATATAGCTTCGGATGTCTTATCTAATGACACGTCAAGTATATGAGAGGTTTGTGTACTTTCAATCTATTTACTTGTTTTATTTATTTTGAATTGAACTTTTTGTTACATTATATCTATGTATGATATTATGCTTTTTTTATGTACAGTAATAAATACAGTACGTAAATGTTTATTGGTTGCAGTTTACTCGAATGTTGAATGAACATAATTTTCGAGTCTCCACTAGCGAAAATGTTGCAAATGTAGAAGAGCATTTTGGAGAGGTATATTTATTACTTGCATATTTATATTTATGTTTGAAAGATATTTTATCTTTTTTTTTTTAATTTAACTATGTATCTTATTGTTAATTTGACTTATCCATGCAGGTTTCTTTAGAATCGAACTTTTTAGATGATTTTCCATCTATTGTGAGCTAATAATTTTATTTTTTTTGTTTCGGTTTTAACTTAATTGCTTTAGCTTAGTTTTTTTCTTTGCACTATGATTTATTTATTAACAAAAATTAAATTTTAAGGGAAGAGAACATATTGAAATTGGCGCCGAAGATATAGGTTTTCTTATGGATGTGGATATTAGCACGGAGGTAATTTTGTTTATAATTGAACTGTTCTCTGATATATAAGTTTAAATAGTTTAAATAATTTTTAGCATTCATAAATTGCTTTTATATATGTTGCAGCTTGGGTCTTTTCGATCTTTTCGAGGTAAAGGGAAGACTCCACTGGAGGATAGTGGTGGAATTTTAAGTTTAATATTTTAATTATATGAATTTAGTTTAAGATAGTTTAAATAATTTGTAAGATTCATAAATTGCTTTTATACATGTTGCAGCTTGGGTCTCTTCCATCTTTTAGAGGCAAAGGGAAGACTCCAGTGGATGATAGAAAATTTGAGGTAATTTTGTTAATAATTGAATTGTTCTTCGATATTAGTTTAATATTTCAATGTTTTGATTTTAGTTTAAAATTGTTTAAAGAATTTATGATATTCATAATATGTTTGTATACATGTTGCAGTTTGGTTCGATTCCAAGGGAAGACCCTAGTGGAGGATAGTGGTGGACTTCCATTTATATAATTATTTAT
>LPNX010025526.1:71935-96750 GCA_001517045.1 Pseudotsuga menziesii | reverse complement strand
CATGTATATTGAACTTACATATTATGAATGTATGTATTATTAAATTTATGTAGGTTTGTAGATGTAAAATATTTTCAGTGTTGAGATGTTGAGAATGAATGTTAGAAAGTTTTGATAGGCGCAATCTAATGTTAAGAATGAATATGGAGAATGTTAGGAATGAATGTGGGGAGTGTTAGGAATGAATGTTAAGAAATGTTAGGAATGTTTGGAAGTTTTGAAAGAATGAATGTTAGGAAGGTGCAATCCAATGTTAAGAATAAATGTGGGAAATGTTAAGAATGAATGTGGGGAATGTTAGGAAGTTTTGATAGGTGCATTCTAAAGATAGAAAAATTAGGAATATTAAGAATGAATGTTAGAAAGTTTTGATATGTGCAATCTAATGTTAAGAATGAATGTAGGAATGAATGTGGGGAATGTTAGGAATGTTAGGAAGGTGCAATCCAATGTTAAGAATAAATGTGGGAAATGTTAGGAATGAATGTGGGAAAATGTTAGGAATGTTAGGAAGTTTTGATAGGTGCAATCTAATGTTAAGAATGAATGTGGGGAATGTTAGGAATGTTAGGAATGCTAGAAAGTTTTGATAGGTGCAATGCAATGTTAAAAATAAATGTGGGAAATGTTAGGAATGAATGTGGGGAAATGTTAGGAATGTTAGGAAGTTTTGATAGGTGCATTATAAAGATAGAAAAAATAGGAATGTTAAGAATGAATGTTAGGAAGTTTTGATAGGTGCAATCTAATGTTAAGAATGAATGTGGGGAATGTTAGGAATGTTAAGAAGGTGCAATTCAATGTTAAGAATAAATGTGGAAAATGTTAGGAATGAATGTAGGGAAATGTTAAGAATGTTAGGAAGTTTTGATAGGTGCATTCTAAAAGTAGGAAAATTAGGAATGTTAAGAATGAATGTTAGGAAGTTTTGATAGGTGCAATCTAATGTTAAGAATGAATGTTAGGAATGAATGGGGAGAATGTTAGGAAGGTGCAATCCAATGTTAAGAATAAACGGAAGAAATTTTGGGAATGAATGTGGGGAATGTTAGGAATGTTAGGATCTTTTGATAGGTACAATCTGAAGATAGGAAAGTTAAGAATGTTAAGAACGAAGTGGGCAATGTTAGGAATGAATGGTAGGAATGAGTGTGGGGAATGTTAGGAAATGTTAAGAATGAATGTTAGTAAATGTTAGGAATGTTAGGAATTTTTCATAGGTGCAATCTAAAGATAGGAAAGTTAGGAATGTTAAGAATGAATGTGGGAAATTTGTTAGGAATGAATGTGGGGAATGCTAGGAATGAATGTTAAGAATGTTAGGAAGTTTTGATAGTAATGCTAGGAATGTTAATAATGAATCTTAGGAAGTTTGATAGGAAATGTTAGGAATGTTAACAATGAATGTTATGAATTTTATATAAATGACACAACATTTGACATGTACAAAAGCGTCAATCATTTCATTTTTGATATAGTTAAAAACATCGCAATGAAATGTCGTCCTCAATTATCTGTTCATGGTCATATTTGGATAGTTTTCATTTTCTATTTTTTAAGTTTTTTTTCGATGGAACTTATACCAATTTTATTCGAGATGCACATACTAAATGACTAAGTACACAATGATTATGAATTCTAAAACATCAATCAATATTTGAGCATGATATCCAATCTCAACATAAAACAAGAAATGATATAGTTAAAAACATCCCAATGGAATGTCATCCTCAATTATCCGTTCATGGTCATATTTGGACAGTTTCCATTTTTTTATTTTTCTATGGAACATGTACCAATTTTATTCGAAATGCACATACTAAATGACTATATTGACAACATATAACATCAGGCTCATAATCCTGAAAGTAGGCATAATTTGCAGTCATATGGGTTTGAATGAATGAATGTGGGGAATGTTAGGAATGTTAGGAATGTTAGCAAGGTGCAATCCAATGTTAATAATAAATGTGGGAAATGTTAGGAATGAATGTGGAGAATGTCAGGAAGTTTTGATAGGTGCATTCTAAAGATAGAAAAATTAGGAATGTTAAGAATGAATGTTAAGAAGTTTTGATATGTGCAATCTAATGTTAAGAATGAATGTTAGGAATGAATGTGGGGAATGTTATGAAGGTTAGGAAGGTACAATCCAATGTTAAGAATAAATGTGGGAAATGTTAGGAATGAATGTGGGGAAATGTTAGGAATGTTAGGAAGTTTTGATAAGTGCATTCTACAGATAGGAAAATTAGGAATGATAAGAATGAATGTTAGGAAGTTTTGATAGGTGCAATCTAATGTTAAGAATGAATGTTAGAAATGAATCTGGGGAATGTTAGGAATGAATGTTAGGAATGTTAGGAATGTTAAGAAATTTTGATAGGTGTAATCCAATGTTAAGAATAAATGTGGAAAAATTTAGGAATGAATGTGGGGAAATGTTAGGAATGTTAGAAAGTTTTGATAGGTGCATTATAAGGATAGAAAAATTAGGATTGTTAAGAATGAATGTTAGGAAGTTTTGATAGGTGCAATCTAATGTTAAGAATGAATGTTAGGAATGAATGTGGAGAATGTTAGGAAGGTGCAATCCAATGTTAAGAATAAATGTGCAAAATGTTAGGAATGAATGTGGGAAAATGTTAGGAATTTTTGATAGGTGCATTCTAAAGATAGGAAAATTAGGAATGTTAAGAATGAATGTTAGGAGGTTTTGATAGGTGCAATCTAATCTTAAGAATGAATGTTAGGAATGAATGTGGGGAATGTTAGGATTGTTAGGAAGGTGCAATCCAATGTTAAGAATAAATGTGGCAAATGTTAGGAATGAATGTGGGGAATGTTAGGAATGAATGTTAGGAATGTTAGGATCTTTTGATAGGTGCAATCTGAAGATAGGAAAGTTAGGAATGTTAAGAATGAAGTGGGTAATGTTAGGAATGAATGGTAGGAATGAGTGTGGGGAATGTTAGGAATGTTAAGAATGAATGTTAGAAAATGTTAAGAATTAATGTTAGTAAATGTTAGGAAGTTTTGATAGGTGCAATTTAAAGATAGGAAAGTTAGGGATGTTAAGAATGAATGTGGGAAATTTGTTAGGAATGAATGTGGGGAATGTTAGGAATGTTAGGAATGAATGTTAAGAATGTTAGGAATGTTAGGAATTTTTGATAGTAATGCTAAGAATGTTAATAATGAACCTTAGGAATTTTGATAGGAAATGTTAGGAATGTTAACAATGAATGTTAGGAATTTTATATAAATGACACAACATTTGACATGTACAAAAACATCGACCATTTCATTTTTGATATAGTTAAAAACATCGCAATGAAATGTCGTCCTCAATTATCCGTTCATGGTCATATTTGTATAGTTTCCATTTTCTATTTTTAAAGTTTTTTTTCAATGGAACTCATACCAATTTTATTCGAGATGCACATACTAAATGACTAAGTACACAATGATTCTAAATTCTAAAACATCAATCCATATTTGAGCATGATAGCCAATCTCAACATAAAACAAGAAATGATATAGTTAAAAACATCGCAATGGAATGTCATCCTCAATTATCCATTCATGGTCATATTTGGACAGTTTCCATTTTTTATTTTTTCAGTTTTTTTTTCTATGGAATTTGTACCAATTTAATTCGAGATGCACATACTAAATGACTATAATGACAACATATAACATCAGGCTCATAATCCTAAAAGTAGACATAATTTGCAGTCATATGGGTCTGCTAAAAAAAAGAACCTTTTAAAATGATGGATCCTCTCTTATATGTAAATTTGTTGTCATCGTAGTCCTCCATTAACTTCATCTTTCCTTCAGTGCATCGCATCAAATAATATTTTACATTTTCACTGTTGTCTAAAGGTATAATCACAGTGAAAACAAGGTATAATCACAGTGAAAACATCTCCTGTACAAATTACAATTGGCGCTAGAGTTTTTAAGTGAATTAAATTGACTATATACACATAAGGTGATGGAAAACAATGAACAATGAAAAAGATCACTACCTTCTATAACAAGATCTGAAACTCTATCGCCATCAAATGATATTGCTATTTCTTCTGATTCTAATTCATCTACACTTGCTAGTGGCATTTTCCCTTTTGGATTAATCTCTGTGTGTTTCCAATGTTTTACATAGTTATTCGTTATGTTTTCACAAACTTCTGTAGATTCAACATTTTCAGTGCAAATATGACAAAAACATGATTTATTTCTACTGTCAAATGCAAACACATTTTGGAAGGCTTTTGTTTGAATAGAGTGAAGTTATCTAGTCCCATGTATGATGCTAGCCTAGTATGGTATTGATCTATCTATATCTTGGACCCCAACAAGCCAAAAAAACCTACACAATAAATGATAAACCATAAATGACAAATTTTAATGTTAGTGTACATATACTTCAATGTTAGTACATAGGGGAAATGAACCCTGCCATGGCCGAAGAAGTGCTCTATAGAATTGCATGATGAATGGTAGAATGTTTCTTGGTGGCTAAGAAGGTCGATGGAGGCGTAGCAGCAATTCTTGAGATGGTTCCTGTTCCTCCTCGGGGTGAGAGGGACCGAGGAAGGCCTGAAGTTGTGGAGGCAGAGACAATCATAGCGGGATCAAAAAAGGACAAAGGAAAAGAAATACTCAATGCCCAGACAACTGCCAAGGCTAGGGAAGGGTGCAGTGGAACAAGAAAAGAGGAAGCAACTAACCAGGGTGCAAGAAGGACAGGACAATCTGTCCCAAAATCCAAAACGAATCCATGACTTCAGATCACATCAGACAGAGTCAAGGAGGAAATTCAATACATGAAGGAAAGGGCCCTCATAGGTAAATTCGCGGGGATCTGGTCCACAGAAAAGATGTTGGTAGGATGGATAAACTCAACGTGGAAACCCCAAGGTCACTATGATCTCCAGCTGGGAGCCAAAGGCTTCTTCACCATTATTTTCTTCAATGAAGAGGACAAAACTAAAATCTTTGAGAGTGGTCCCTACTTCTTCAACTCGGCTGGTCTCGTCTTGAGACCCTAGAAAGAGAGATTCGACCCAAACAAAGAAAACATGACAATTGCACCAGTATGGATCAGAATGTATTCCCTACCTTTGGAATACTAGAAGGAATAAACCTTAATAGATATAGGGAACTCTCTTGGAACCTTTATCAAAGGCTCTAAACAAACTAGATAGAGGAAATATATATCTTATGCCTGGATCTGCATCTACCTGGACATTTCAAGAGACCTACCAGATGGAATAGAGTTAACATGGGAAGATGAGGAATGGTTTCAAGCCATCGAATACGAGCAGATCCCATTCAGATGTAGGATATGCCATGAACATGGGCATTTGTTCAGAGACTATCCCCAAAACAAGAGACCGTGAGGGAAGCAAGATCAAGAAATTCAGGATGCAGAAGGATTCATCAATATTCAAAACAAAAAAAGGCAAGCCAGAAATATCTCGGGTCCAAAAGTTCACAAAAGGGTGCAGACTCAGAATTGGTTCGAAACCCTTCAGGAAGACCAGTCAACAAAAACAGTCAAGGCACAAACAGACGCTATGAAGGACAAAAATCCAAGTAAACAACAAGGGGAAAAGGATAATGAAACACAAGGAGATGACAAGAACCCAGTCCCAACAAATTATCATGGCTTCGAGAACACTACCCCGAATGGCCTTCCACTGAAACGACCTGACGAACCCTTGATAGACTCAAGATTAGGGGAAGTTGTTTTTGAGGACATGGAAATAGGGGATCTAGATCTGGATAGAATGGAAGCTTTCTGCTCTAATCAAGATCCAGCAAAAATACCTTCACAGCAAGTGTCTCTCCTAGAGAAAGCAATTATCCAAGCCAAGAACACGAATACCCTAGGAGTCATCACTGAATCTCTCAAATTCATAGATGGGAAAGGGAAAAACTCAAAGAAAGATAAAAGAGGCAGACCGAGCAATGTCCAGAGAATCAAAGCAATAGGAGAACAACTGGTGGTGTCGGGGCAGTATCCAACCATAGATGCAACCCTTTCCCCCTCCAATTAAGTCCTTCTTAATGCAGATTACAACCTGGAATATCAAAGGTTGTAACAGTGCGCTAAAGAAGCGCCTCCTGAAAAGAAGAATCGATAAGGAAAAATCAGGGATAGTCTTCCTACAAGAAACGAAATGCTCGGGAGAAGACTTAGTGAATACAGCCAAAAAAGTGTGGAAGGGTTTTGAATCAATTTCCATCGATGCCAGAGGGGCGGCAGGGGTTCTGGGAATTCTTTGGAATCCCCGTGTGGTGACCTTATCAGGTTTTTTTGCTACCAATTGTACTATTTCGGCTGATTTCCACATTCTCGGCACCATAATCAGAGGATTCATCACCAATGTCTATGGCCCCCCGAAGGCAGATCAGAAGTAGGATTTCATTGAATCTCTCACAGACCTTAGAACTTTAGTTCAGAACAAAGCATGGATTATTGGAGGTGACTTTAACCTGATAAGAAACCTTGATGATAAAAAAGGGGGTATTTGTAGCTTAAACTCTGTAAGCACTCTCTTCAATAACACCATCTTTGATCTGGATCTAATTGATGTCAAAACTTCCAATGGTATCTTCACATGGAACAATAAACAATCAGGGGACAAAAGAATTGCGTGTAGACTTTACAGATTCCTGATATTAGAATCGGTCATGATGGCTGGTGGCAACCTTAGAGCAGTTGTCCTCCCAGTGGCAGGATCAAACCATTGGCCCATCACTTTGGATTGGGACAATGTCGAAGTCAACCCCCGTATACCTTTTCGATTTGAAAATTTCTGGCTCCTCCAACTAGACTTTCAGGAGAAACTCAAAGACTGATGGGAAAACTCCCCCCCTATTATGGGCACCCACATGTATCAATTCCAACAAAAGCTTAAACGCCTCAAAGAATGAATCAAAAAATGGAATAAGGAATCCTTTGGCAATATATTTCAAGAAAAGCAGGCTTTAGAGATCAAGATCCAGCATCTTCAGTCTCAAGTAATTCTCAGCGGTTACACTGAGGAACTAAGGCTTCAGAAAAAGACCTTCTTGCAGGAATTCAATCAAAGAGAAAGATAAGAGGAATTCTACTGGAGCCAAAAGTATCGTATTAAATGGCTCTAAGAAGGGGAACATAACACCAATTTCTTCCATAAAGCGACCATTCAACGCAGGCAGGGTAACAGGATGGATAGACTGAAGAAGGAGGATGGAAGCATCATCGAATCCCAAGAGGATCTGGAGAACACCCTAAACTCTTACTTTGCTAATCTTCTGCAAGAACCAGATAGAGATAGGGAAAAAACTCAAAGAGAGGTGTTCAGTCACATCCCCAAACTCATCATGTAGGACCACAATCAAATACTAGGCAAAGCTATTGAGATGGCTGAGGTAGAAATTGCGGTGAATCAAATGGCCAAAGATAAAGCGTCGGGCCCAGATGGCTTCACCACTAGTTTTTTCCATCCCAACTGGGATTGGATGAATAAAGAAACAGTGGACCTGGTGGAGGATTCTCGAAAATCGGGGAGCATTCTCAAAGCTCTCAATTCGAATTTCCTGGCTCTCATTCCAAAATAAAGCAGAACCGAAGACCCTGGCAAACTAAGACCAATTTCCTTGTGCAATGTTATCTATAAAATCATCACTAAGGTAATAGCTAACCATTTAAAACCCATCCTACCTCTTATCATTTCTCTGGAGCAAGCTGGGTTCGTGGAAGGTAGACAAATCTTGGATGGCATAATTTTAGTCCATGAAACCATCCACTCCCTCAAAGCAACCAGGACTCCAGGTATGCTTCTGAAACTTGATCTCTCTAAATCCTATGATAAATTGAACTAGCAATTTTTTGGCGGCATTTTAAAATCATTTGGCTTTGCGGAAGATTGGACTAACTGGATTATGAATATGGTCTCCTCTGATTTTTTCTCTATTTTGGTTAACGGTTCTCCCTCGATCCCCTTCAATGCAACCAGAGGAATAAGATAGGTAGATCCCCTTTCTCCTTTCCTCTTCATTATTGCAGCTGAAGGACTTGGAATACTTCTCAAGAATAGGAGAGCTGAGAATAAAATCCATGGTTTGTCCTTAACGGATGGAATGGATCCCCAAACCCACCAACAGTTCATAGATGACAATATGCTGATGGGCCCATCCTCAGTGCATGAAGCCAAGGGAATTAAAGACTGTTTGAATATATTTCTTGAAGCTAGTGGCCTCAAAATCAACAAGGAGAAATATCAGACCTATTTCTTCAACACCCCCAGGATTACCAAGAGAAACATCCTAAGGATCTTGGAATTTTCGGAAGGAAGCTTTCCCTTGAAGTATCTCAGAGCTCCAATGGCAAATTCAACTATCAAACAAGTCTCGCGGAAAGAGTTGTTAGACAAAATTAACAAAAATCTCAGTCTATGGACCTTCAGAGCTCTTAATTTTCCAAGCAGACTTATCTTGGTGAAATCGGTATTGCAGGCTATGCCCATGTATCTTTTCTCAGTTCTGGCTGCCCCAAAATCCATCGTCAAACAAGTCAGGAACATCCAAAGGCATTTCCTCTAGGGGGGAATGAAAGATAATAGAAAATGGCCTCTAGTGGATTAGCAAACCATATGCACCCTGAAGGGCATGGGGGGGTTGGGCCTCAGAGACCCTTTGGATAATAACAAAGTTATGAGTGCAAAAATCTGGTGGAGATGGGTGAACTACAACGATGAGCCTTGGGCCAAACTATGGCATTTGAAATATGTGCCACACTAGCCACAACACTCCCTAGTAAGGTTCGGTGAAGATCTCCCAGGATCCAACATATGGAAGACCGCCCAGGAAAACAGGGGTCTGGTTCAAAAACACAGCTTCTGGGAAGTTCGGAATGGCCAAACTATAAGATTTTCTAGTGAAGCTCTGAACCAGGAACCTGCTATTTTGTGTGGGGAAGATACTCCTCTCTTACGCTCCTTCCTCCAAAACAATTCCATAGTCAAGGTGGCGGAGTTCTGGGATAACAACAATACAGCCAGAGGGTCAGTAGATGGAATGGAAAGCAATGGTGGCAAGACAAAGCACCAAGGGAAGACATCAAAAATTTCTTAGCGGAGCTCTCCAAGAAAAGGTTCTCCAAGAGTGAGGACCCCGATAAGCTAATATGGGGGTATTTGACCTTAGGCAACTTCAATCCAAAAGAAGCCCTAGGCTTGTTAACGGAAACCCTACACATTGTCCCAGAATCCAAATGGATTAAAAAATGGAAGGGAGGGTGGTGGCCCAAAATATCTTTTTTTTGCTGGCTTGTCGTAAAGCATTGTATCCTAACTTGGGACAACCTACAGGTCAGAGGTTTTCATCGGCCATCCCGCTGCTGCATGTGCGAATAGAAGAATGAGTCTATTAATCACCTGCTGGATGAATGCAGGATTTCTAACTCGTTATGGGAGAAGGGGGCGACAATCTTTAGAAGAGATCACAGACACAAGGGACGACCGGATATCACAATTACTGAATGGCCCCTCAAAAAAAAATAGTGAATCGATTGTGGGAACTTTTCCCTAGCTTTACAATTTGGGAAGTCTGAAAAACCAGAAATAAACAAACATTCAAGAACAAAGCAAGAAAACTCGAAGAAATATGGAACTCCATCAAAACCCATATGAAAGAAACTATAACATTGCAATCTTAGACGTAGGAAGAATTTGCAGTGGAAAGAAATGAACATAGTATTCTACAGGCTTTTAGGTTAGAAGAAATACCTCTAGACAACTCGATTTCTCATTCGCGTCCGGTGCAAGTCTCCAACCCGTTATCCTAGAATCCCCCTCCAGAAGGAACCTTCAAACTCAATATAGATGGTGTGGACAAAGGAAATCCAGGTCCAGTCGGATATGGAGGTGTCATCCGAAACTCGATAGGAAGCATCCTCAGTCTATTCTGGGGTTCTATAGGGTCAAACATGAACAACATGGCCAAGCTAGAAGGTTTAATCAATGGCCTAATCTGGGCAAAGAAAATGGGAAAAATTCCTCTGGTGGTGGAAGGTGATTCCTAGATCATAATAAATATTGCACGCGGACTCCAAGCAGGATCCCTCACATTCCAAGTTTCCAAAAACTTGAGATGGGAGAGTAGGTTAAATGCCCTCAGGCAAATCCTCGCTGGAGAGGAATATTTCTTGCTAACGCATGTCAAGTGGGAAGGGAACAGGGTGGCGAATTCCATGGCTAACGCAAGAGTGGAGAGCGAGTTTTCTTTCCATGCAGAGACAAAGGAGGATGATGAGAAAACCCAGCAAATCTGGAGCAACTGCTCCAAGCTGGAAGATGATGACGCGAGGAAAAACGCTCCACATTCTGCATGCGAATTCCAGATGGCTCCGATCTGAGGGGAGGTATGAAGACGATGTGTCGACATCATAGGAGGGCCTGCCACAGTCTAACCAATAAACGCGGCAAGACAAGGGAGTTTTCGATCGCCAGCTGGGGTATGGTAAAGCCTGTCTCAGCCTACGATCTTGTCTGTCTTAACACATTGTTCTTTATCGATTATCTTCGCCCTACATGAGGCCCGAGTATGGAGCACGTGGATCCAAAGCATGACAGTCCCCAGTATGGAAGGAGAGAGCGACTTTATATGCATTGTGAGGGCAGTCATAAATATGGATCCATGGGAATGAGGGAGGTTAGAAGTGCAGGTAATGTACCTGCCATATATTATGACCAAGGGATATCTATGACGGAGAACCGTATCCTCTGGCATGTTGTAAAACTCAAGGTCGTGAATTGCTCGCAAAATATGAGAGATCGGCTCGAGCGTGGAGAGCGGCAGGGCATTATGGCAGGATCATGGAGAGTAAAGGATGGTGGCTACAGGAGGATATCGTTGGTAGAGGAAATCCCTATTTATGTTCGATCGTCGAAGGCCTTGTTCATATCCAAGCTCCATTACTCCCTTATGTTTCTATCTTCTGTCTGCCCGAGAGTCTGCACCATGCCAAGGTTATGGAGGGCACGGTCTAGAGAATGAGGCCCTAACCAAGGGGGTAACCCCAGTGAATCTTTTGCTGGTACTGAGGAGGATTCAATGCCCCAAGACAGGGGCATTCCGGATGCTGCTCCCTTTAACTGGGGAGACCAGTACATGTTTGAAATGCCCATGGCGGTCAAGGAATTTATTGCAATCATGGAGATTGATATCCTTTGGGAGTTCAAAACAGTTATGGGCTACCCACTGATCCCCAACCCATTCTGGTCAGCGCATATACTATTAGCCCATGACATCCAAGCTAAGATCCAAACGCTCAAGGCATCTGCAAGGCTATGGATACCATCCGCAGAGGTCAACAAGAAATTGTGGCGGGGTTCCGCCTTCTGGAGCAGACATGCTCAAAATATGCTGGCCAATCTTGATGCTGAATCATCAAACCCGGGGCATACGCCGGCCAATTCTCCAACCTCCGCCATGCAGCCTCCCCGGGAGGCTGAAATCTAGAAGGCTCTTGAATTGGAAGTTCTCCAGGCCTCTGTGTTACTTTGCGTTGCGCTGCTCTCCGTTCGGATTGCAAAATTTCCCCATGCTCTGGTATATTTTCAATCAAATGTTTCACCAGTATGTCTATGTAAAAGGTCTTCAGGCCGTAATGGTTCTTTCTTGTTTTTCGGGCCATAATGGTTCTTTAATGTTTCATAGGTTGTAATGGTTCTCTTCGGGATATAGAGTCGTAAGACACCAGTTTTTTGGGTTGTTAGAAGGATCAGGCTCTTCCAAGCCTGATCTTTGTCATGGTTTTGTCAGCAAAGACAGACATTTCTAAGTTGGGTCTTTTTTTCTTTGGACAAAAGGCCAAGCTCCATCAACCTGTGGATCAGCCTCTCCTTGTAACTTTTTTCTAATATAATAGATTCTCTTACTTACAAAAAAAAATGTTAGTACATACATTTTTTAAAATTGACAATTAATATAAATTAAAAAAATCGTGTACATACCTACGCACATCTTTTGATTGTTGACTACAATAATGGATTCGATTTTATTTACACCATTGGACAACCTCTGTAGTTGAATGGAATCGTCTAGAATAATGGTTCATTTTCCATCTTCGAAGTGCTCTTTTTACGCATGCTCCTACACCATCATGTTCACATTTTCCATGTCCAGTTTCAAAGAAATTACAGCAATGTTTAATGTTCAATGCTTTATGAAATCAACATAACCAAAAAATTGATCGTGAAGATTTAAATTATCCCGCACATCTATCCGACCATATCCAATGTTCATTGAATTTAACTTCACACCTTTATAGTGAATCATAGAAAAAAAATTCAATACAATGTTGAACAAAATGTGTATCGTGTGTACGATCATCGCTGATATAAAAGTGATATTCTTTAATCACATCTCGATTGTCACACGTGCTTTCAATGCCATCAACATCCTGTTGAGAATGTCTATATAGAACATGGACAAATATAGAAACTTGGTCAGAATGATAGTATTCACTTTGAATCTCTTTTTATGCAGCAAATGTGTAGTTTTCTGCAAAATCAACCACAGAAAAAATTCTTATAGATGGAAAAATATCATGGGAGTGTTTGAAATCAAGGTCTTGCCATCATGCTCTATGTGAATGCTTGGTGTATTTATAAATTTCACTTTCAAATTTCTTGAGAAAATCTATCACACATATTTTATCTTCTCGCAAATCAATTCTTTTGGAATGTGCATCACCAGAACTTGTAGAATAATTACTGTATTCATATCTTCTCCAATCAACGGCTACATTTGAAAGCTACTGATCATTATCGATAGGGTATTTATTGTGGAATAAAACCAAATTTCCACAATGATGACAATGTTTTCCATTGACACATTTCTTACTATAAAATACCTCATCGTGATTTCTCTCACATAGATTTTGAGATATGAATTCACGTATTGTGGGCGGAGGTGGTGAATTTGTCCAAAACATTTTACCAAATTCAAGAAACGTGTCATAATATAATTGAAATTTCACATGATAACGACAACAACATGTGTCGCGTATAGTAATAGGTCTAACATACCATGGTTTTTGTTGCACAAATGTAGTGATTGACATATTAATTCCACGATGATCCTCCTTGAATTTATTGAACAATTGTACTTGTGTCATTCCCATTATATGTTTTGGACGGCTTTCATATGCATTTCGTGATACTCTTTGTCGTATCACATCCCTTGAATTTGGTGAAACTCGAGCATGTGCCAACCAATATTTTTGTACAATATATTTAACACCTTCTCCCATTCTATCTTTGTAAGGTTGTCTACAAATAATTTCCCAGCAAGCAAGTTCATCATTTTCATCTATTTGCATTCTGAATTTTCTATGTTTGTATAATGTCTTTCTTGAGGTTCCAATTGCTTGTGCTAGTTTTGTTGTCAAACATTTTTGTCTTGTACTAGCTGAAATAATTGCTGTCTAAATTGCTCTATGTGCAGCACTGGTATCTTTCTTTCTAGATTTTCCAAAAAAAATTATTGCATCACCTATATTTTCTATCACATTATGTTTAAGTTTCGACTCTTTTGTCGCCTTGTGAATACCCAATAATGACATAGCGCCTTCTAACTTCTTGGACACCAATAAACTTCTCAAAATTTGCGCGTGTCCTGCTATTGAACAATCCTTGAGAATATCATCATAAATTTTTGTAGCACGATATCGTGAAACATGTATGGGTATTTTTTCTCCATATTTGTCGCAATCAATGTCTTCTAACATCTCCTCATCAATGGTGAAAGTACCTATACATCAAGTTAAATTTAATTTAACATATGTCCAAAAATAAAATTCATTATAAAAAATGAATTTGGAAAATACATGATATATACATACCAGGTCCAATTTATGGATCTTGATTTTGATCTTCAATATTGACTTCATCAACATTAGCATGTAAATCACTATTTACATCTTCAACAATGATCTTTTCAACTTCAATTTGTTCTTCTTGTACCCTATTTTCAATTTCCATTTCATCAACGGTATCATATAAATCTGTTCTTATATCTTCAATAATTCTCTCTTTCGTTTCTGCAACCCTTGCTCTTTTGGCTCTATTTCTAAGTTTTTGTTTTTCCCTATTAGCACCATCATCACGTTTACAATCACGTTTTTTTTTACGGTTTTTCTTATTGCCCATGATTGTTTAATCTCCTTTGGAAAAACCCCTTGGAAAAAAATAAGAAGACCTTGTAAAGAAATCTTCTTTGTAAAACCATTGGAAAAAAAAAAACTCTTTGAAAAAAAACCTTCTTTGAAAAAACAACTCATAAAAATATTTTGGTAAAAAAAACTCCTTTGCAAAAATACCTTGAAAAAAAACCCTTTGGAAAAACTCATTACAAAGAAATAACGTACTTTGCAAAATTACCTTGGAAAAAAAAATCTTTGAAAAAACCCCTTGCAAAGAAATAACTCCTTTGCAAAAATACCTTAGAATACAAAATCTTTTGCAAAAGTGCCTTCGAAAAAAAACTCTTTGAATGTACCCCTTGGAAAGAAATAAGAAGAAAAATACATTTTTGCAAAAATAACTCTTTGGAAAAACCCATTGCAAAGAAATAACCTACTTTGCAAAAATACCTTGGAAAAAAAACTCTATGAAAAAAACCCTTGCAGAGAAATAACTCCTTGCAAAAATACCTTAGAACAAAAAAATATTTGGCAAAAGTGCCTTGGGAAAAATTCTTTCAATGTACCCCTTGGAAATAAATAAGAAGAAAAATACCTTGTAAAAAAATCCTTTGGCAAAAGAAATCTCCTCTGAAAACCCCTTCAAAAATATTCAAAAATATTTTGATCAGAAATATGCGAAATGAAAATGTGCGAAAATACATAACATACCCGAAATTCCTCAATGTAAATTCTGAGAAAATTGGGTAAATTTTTCGCTTTTACTATATCCAATAAGTCAACCATGTTAGTCTCTTGAGAGTGTGTAATCACATTAATGTAAACTCTACTATCATTTGCATTTATTCATATAAACAAACTATAATTAAATTAAATTAAGTTCCACTGAGTAGTTGACAATAGAGATATGCCAATGACCATACTAGTACCAAAAATAATGGTAAGAACTTTGTACCTCAAATACAGAATCATACTTTGTTGCAATTAAGAACAGTCAAACGTGAGCCACTCTAATATAAATCTACATAAGTGAATCTTGTTGAAGTTTAAAATAGATACAACCGTTTCATTAGTCGTTAGACTATCCCTCGATTGGGATAGAAATTACACATTAACCCTTTATTTTAAAGGTCACTGACATCCCTCATAACAAGGTACCATCCTTGTACTTGTATTCTTGGGTGCAACCATCCAAGATGACACATGAGTCTTGAGTGGGATAGACAACAAAGTTAAATGCACTTCAAATGATAGAAGCAACTAAACTAAGGAATATGCATCTATATAACAAATTAATTTTACACTTGTCTTTCGAGATATTGCACCATTGTAACACAACTCCTACAACCACCACTTTATGTAACTCAACATGAATATTAGTACCATAAATCGAAGAGCATAAATATTATATACAAGGTAAATTACACTCATAAACAAAACTAACTGTTAAGAGTACTTCTTTTGAGCTTGGGCGACTGAAAACGTGTCTACGACTTTCCTCCCAACTGTAGGATTTATTTGACGTATGTTTACCCATCTAAAGCCACCCCCGAGCTAGGCGACGAATACACTAAGGTTCAGGAGACAATTAACTCCTTTACCAAGCTTATTGTGACAATGTATAAAAATTTTAACCAAACGTATTACCAGATCTTACAGGTATAACCCCTTTACTCCATGCTTAAGGTTATGTATTACATACTCTTATTTACATAAGCCAAAAATCATATTACTAAAATCCTGTAATTATACTAATGTTCTGGTTTAAAGTAAGTTCCATACATACCCTTATATATTTATTTCATGTTTCCTCAATATGTTTAAGATATGAGTTCTCAAGATAAGCATAAAAAGACCATTAATACAAAAGCTTCACCTATTAAATTAAGTTATCCATAACTTGCCTAACCCCAAGTCCATCTTGTTTCCTTTATAATTCCTCAATCATTTGCTTCCATTATTTTGGAAGTTTTAAAGTATTTAATTTTTTCTTATACCTAAGTTGATTATAGTTTGAAAATAAAGGAAAGTCAAGTCTAATATATATATATATATATATATGAACATATAGGAAATGGTGTATTTGTAAATAAAGGAAGACCTTTATGAAAAGTAACCATATGTACATATAAGATTATCTGATAAACATAACATGATACCATATGTTAACACCATGGTTTATAATACTTATCAATAACTCAAAATTCAAATCAAATTTGAAGCTGCCATAACATTTATTATAAATTATAATTGAAGTTTATTGGATAACTGTCGTCTCATATATTTATGTTATGAGAACTGTTATCACTAAAGTTGACTCTTGACTACAAGAGAGCCAAACTTAAAGAAATATTAATGATGTGTAAAGGATAGCTGGGAATGAAAGTTTATAAACAGATAGACATTTAAGAGATCAAGCAGGGAATGTATCAGCGGAGAATGGATATTAATAAGACATAGCTATGAGCATAACTTCGTGAAAGACATGAATCAGGTTCTACATCAAGTATTAAAGATAATTGCATACTAATCAAGATAATCATGCCATGGATTAATAAGACCATGCACATGACAAAATAATGACAGTAAGTAATTCAATTATTAAGCAAAACATGCTCATATGATCACAATCATTTCAAAATAGCTATGGATATTAAGAAAAATAGAGTATATGTGCATAAACGAATCTGCCAATACAATCTCACCCCTCGGCTGGAACTCCTCCCCTCTATTACAAAAATCAATCAAATATATAAGACTTTGGAATTTCTAGACTATTCGAGTTGTTACCTGCTTTTTTAATCTAAATCTAACAATAAACATCGAATTAATCACATGAACACTAGAATTGCTCAATCTTCAAAAGTTGGAAATATTTGATGCTAATCTTCTGCTTCAGAATCTTCAAATGCTCTAGAAATTGCACTTGTTCACTAAATATCTGGAACAATCCTGTGTTTGCTGATTCTCACCATAAAATTTGGGATATATACTTCACCTTCACCATAAAATATGGATATGATTTTTTAGCCTAATATTTTATACCACCTGTTCTTCATCCAATACGTATGAAATGTTTGTTTCCAAAGTACAATTGTCTTTTTATGACTGTCTATCGTTTGAAATTTTCTCTCCAACCAACTGCTCTGCCACCAAGAATGCAACATTGGATGATTGTCAAACCAGAGAGAATATCAAATGTTTCTCTTTGGATATGCATTCCTATACTCTCGTGGACTTCCCTTTTGTGGTATTTATGCTCTTCATTAACTTCTTCAATACTAAAACCATTACCTTAGCATATAGCGATTTTATATGAAAACTAGATCAAAGAAGAGGCATGAGGATTTTCATATGTCGAGCCAAACTGTCATTTTGTCAAATCTGGTGAAGAAGTCTTGATCATGAAATGCACAAGAGCAACCCGAGAATGAACTGCTTCCTGGACCTCATTACTCCATTGTCTTACTATCTTTGGATTTGTCACGGTTTACCTCATCTCATTGTACATTTAGTTCAATTCTCCACATGTCTTTCCTTTGATTAACCATGGATCCACAACTATTGGTAAATGATTTAATTAATTATTGTTCACTGCAAGCACCAATTTAATCAGAATCTGAAATTTCATAATCATGTTAAACCCTAATTGCTCATTGTTTAATATTAGCAATTTACACAATAAAATTTCTGCATCAATGTAAGCAGATTCTGGAGCTTATGATGTTCATGATACTGACATGAAATCATGGTATTTCTGCTTAAAATGAATATGTTGAGGGGTTTGAAACATTCATCCACGTATGATGCATATCTTCCAACCCATAGACATTACCCATAGATGTTTAATGCTGGAAACTTAGTATTCACTCCTTGATTCTTAGCGTGACATCTGGAAGCTCGATGGCTTGGGCTTTATTCTTTGGAGATACATTCGGTACTTCTTTACATGCACACCCGGTGGAGGCATTCTTAACTTAAATGCAAAACGCTTGGTTCTTTGTGAATGCTATCGAGCTTAAACCAAATTTAACATTTACATTCCAGAACTTACTTTTTTTCCACATGAGTGCCATCATGAGTGCTTTTTCATCTAATCTAGGTATTCAAATTGAAACCTGAGTGGTCACTTTGACATCAAGATGCTACTAGAAACTGAAATTTTGTTGGAGCAGATCTGATAACAACAAGTGTCTTCTTACCATAAAACACATAATATGGCCCAAATAAACTTAGTATTGCGGAGACTATATATATATATATATAAGTTTAAATACAAAACGATATGGCATTGTCTTTAAGTTTAAGTGGAGACTATGTTGAACACGCATATAGTAGGGAACCGCCTACAACTGGTATATTTGGGATAAAACTTGGGATACATTTGCAGCTCCTAAAATAATAATTCAAATGGCAGACTCTGTAACTAAACATCTTAACGCAGATAAATACTTCATGTATTACTCATAATAAATCTGAGCATTCTCATTTCCAATCAACTGGTATATTTGGGATAAAACTTGGGATACATTTGCAGCTCCTAAAATAATAATTCAAATGGTAGACTCTGTAACTAAACATATTAACGCGGATAAATACTTCATGTATTACTCATAATAAATCTAAGCATTCTCATTTCCAATCAAAGGCATGGATGGTGAATTATATGCAAAGGATCGTTTTCCAGTTGTTAAGCAATGAAATCACAGCAAGGAAGGGATATGCATCGCAGCTGCACTGATTGTAATACAGATCAAAATGAGAAAAGTATGAAATCAAACGCATACACGCAGCAAGAAAAAACCATACAAACGCGGGAAAAGGGTTTTTGATTTGAGAATATATATATCAAACAATTTCGAGATGGATCTAAAAGGTATTACCACGACATTCTACAGATCGATCAAAGAAATCACAGGCTGAGGTTTACAGATCGACAATGAAAAACATATGCAGTCAAACGCATACGCCTTCCTTGTTTCTAAAACGAAGTCAAAGGAAAACAGTTCCTAGATTTTAAATGCAGACAATAAATCAAATGTATGCATAAAATCGACAATAAGGCAATAATGTTGTCGACCCGAGATGCAAATCTGGATTGATTTTCATATCAATTTATCAATAATCATTAGATGTATCTACGAACTGCAATTTTAAGGATTTTAAGGAAAAATAATAATAACACTGAAACATAGAGATAGCGCCCTCAATAAAATTATAACACTGAAAGACGAATCTTGCTAGGATCTGGAATTGATATTTATATAAAACTTCAATGGGGAAGCCCTTCAAATCGCATACCGCATAAAGCTAAAATGCTTGTATGTATCGAAAGATTCAGATCTAGATAAATTAGAAAGAAGAATACACCATCACAAACAAATTAAGTGAGCATCGATCCAAACGCAGAGATTTAAAGGATTCGGTTGTTAAAAAAAAACTATACAACGATTTCAAAACAAAACGTGGAGATTAATACAATAACAAATTTGGTACAAAAGTACATCGACTTCGAACCCACACACGCAGATGATGCATAAGCGTTTGGATCCCAAAGAAATTATGGGCATTACACAGATGTAGGTTCCAGGTATGAAATCGTATTTAAAAGACTTATATCAACCTCAGAACTTCGAAATCGCCGACAACCATAAGTAGGTTCCAGATCCAACAATATAATTGGTGATCTTTTCCTGAATAAACAGAGCTAAACGAAATAAAGAGATCATTTTAGTTTCGACTATGGCCACAGATCCTAGCAAATTAAAAAATTGTTAGCGTTTCAGGTTCTCACCAAAACCACGATTTGTGCAAAGATCCATCCCCAAAAACACAAAAATGCTAAAAACAAATCAAAACTGGCATTTCCTAATCTAGAATATACTTTACCCCAAAAACGTAGGTTTGATTGCAGAGTTTTAAGCTCTGAAGACATTGAGTTCCAGCTTCCGGATCCATGAAAGATTTTTCCTTCTCGATCCGATTGAAAACATATCAACAATGATCACAGGTTGGAGTGTTGGGATCTCGCCCTCCCCTCATCACTCACCACCCTTTCTTTAAAAAGGGGAAAAAATGTATCAATCTCCAAGGAGGATTCCCAAAAAGAATGGAGGCTCGGCAAGATTTTATGGAGTAAAAAAAGGAATTCTCCAACAAGGACCTGGATCTCCACTCACACCCCTCTTCAACTAAATAGTGGTTATTTAATGTCATAACTAAAAGAGACAACCGAGCTTTATGTGACTTCTCCACTAACAAATATCTATTAGATCAACTTAATTAGGACAACGAGGAGAAACTCCATCTTGAAAGGAGATATATTATGTGTGCCCCCAAATTCAAGATATATTATGTGTGCCACCAAAATTCTAATGAACAAAAATGAACAAAAAAAATTGTAAATATGTTGAAGTTCTCTAATTCCATATCATTTTCTTTCACGTGTTTTCAGATTTTAATAAAAGTGAATTCGTGTGATTTTTTTAGATTTCATCAAAGTGAATTTAATAAATAAAATGTATAATTTAGATTTTTTATTAAAGTAATTTTCTTTTATTTCAATAAAATTAATTGTTTTCAATGAATTTTTGCATCGAGAGGCGCTCTACAGCCTAGTATGGGAGAGATCTTGTAACGTTATGTAACGGTGTAACATTGTAACTTTCGTTACATAGATGTCGGCTATAAAAAACAAAACTTTTAATTATCTTCCAAAATAAATGTCAACCACAAAAACAACCTAATATGGGAGAGATGTTGTAATGTTCCTACCTAACAAAATAATAAAAAATTCAATTATCGGCCATAAAAAATGTCGGTGAAAAAAACAACACAATATAGGGGATATGTTGTAATGTTTCTTCTTAACAAAATAATAAAAAATAAAAAATTGAATTATCAGCAAAAAAAATGTTGGTAGTGCACATGGTTTTAAAACCTTGAAAACCATGTGCAAGGCCTCCTAAAAAACCCATGGTTTTATTGTACATGGTTTAGGAGGTAGTTGCAAATGGTTTTAATACCATGTGCAAGGCCTCCTAAACAACCCATGATTTTAGGAGGACCTTGCACATGGTTTTAAAACTATGTATGGGGGAGATGTTATAATGTTCTTTCCTAACAAAATAAAAAACAATAAAAAATACTATATGCAACCATAAATAGTATTAAATATTAATAATAAAAATATTATTTGTGAACCTTAAATAAAAAGATGTGCCTTTTGGTCTAAATCACATTAAAGTTGATAGTTGAGTGCAATACTTACGAAGAGGTTTGGGAGTAGGCTAACTCAGGAGCAATCTTCCCTCCCGAGTGTACTTACTCCGGCAGTTTCCGGCGTCGATTGTTCTATCTCCATACCATTCACATACGCATCAACCATTGGCCTCCATCCCGTGCATCATGGCATCCACCATGCTCCCGCATCTTCCATCCAGCACGCATCCGCTCACTCCATGCTCCTACATGCTGCATCCTCCATCCAGCACACATCCACATGGAGTAGGATCCACGTCGCTGCAGAGTGTACCTGGTTTCTGACCTACGATCCCTGCGATCTCTCCGCCGTCGTCCAGCATCTCCCCAGCCTCGATAATCGTCGTTTCATTTATTTCAGTGGTTGGGGTTGTGATTGCCAGCGTTAATGCAGAGGGAGTTCAGCGGGAAGGAAAATTTGAACGCAGGGAACAATCAGAAGCAGAGGATCCCTTCCTGCAGCACCGAGCCGGCGTATCCCTGCCTGCAGTTCGTGAATACAACCTCTAGCTGAGTACTGAGCCTGAGTCTCAACGTAGCCTTCCATCTCCTTCCAGGTATGTGAAAGCGAGCTCCATGTGAAATCCTGGCTTAATTTCTGAAAACATATTTAACATGTTAAAGACTTATCGTTACTGCAAAATATATCATCCAGTAATAATTCCTGCAACACCGAGCCAGCATATCTACACGCATTCAAGATAGTTCTGCCTGCAGTTCGTGAATACAACCTCTAGCTGAGTATCGAGCCAGTTGAAGCATTGAGGAGCTGGAGGGTATCGAGCCAGCTGAAGCGTTGAGCAGTTGAAGGGTTGAGCTGGAGCGGCTGAAGCTTTAAGCTAGAGATTAAGGCGACCAGGTTCTACAGAGTTAGGAATCCCGGTGCTTCAGGTAGTCCTATGCTTAAGGCACTTATTAGAGCTTTGGCTGTTTACTTTACTTGCATTATTTTTAGGTATGACGCTTGTTCGTGCTTTCGGATAATGGGTAATTTATAGGTATGACAACTTTGCTTTCCTTCATCAAACTCTACTAATTCATGGAACCTGCATACACACATCACATCATATCAAATACAAATTCTATATTCTTAGACTTCAATAAAGGGACTTCTGGTTATCTAATGTGTGCACTTGGCAGAGATTTGCAAACTATATAATCAGATATATAAACAAAAACCCTCCAGGATTACTGCGGGGCAGGGGCACATAAGCATAAGGTATTACTGACATACATACTTCCACAAAGGATGAATAGGTGAAATCAATCTGTTGTATAGAAGGTCTCAGAATAGTCTTATTAAAATATCAACACTTTTTGTCCACCATACAAAAGATCAATGCTCTAATTCGAAGTACGAGCTACTATTTCATTATCTTAAAAAGAGATATGAATGGTCTGCATTAGTTAAAACTTAAATTTTGATAGACTTGCATGAATAGTGGTAGTCACCAAGGCTGATATAGTGGAAAAAGATATGATTACATATTCAGAGATTTAGACCTGATGAAAGCAGAAAAGTATAAAAGCATGGACGAACTTCATAGTCGAGCAAGCAGTCAAATGAGGGAAAAGAGGAAAGAATAAGATCGTGTACAGAAAACCAAATCGGCTTCACTAGGAAAAATTATAGTAAGAGGGAGCCACAATCAGATGAAACAACAGCAAGGTAGTGGGAGCCGAAGTTCCCTCCACTCATTGCATAAAGGCCTGTGGAGTCTGCAAATGATATGATTCCAACATAATTCAATCCGATGATCACCCACAGGTTCACATCCGCCACCCACTAGTTATTGGACCACTCATGAGATAATTTAAAGTATGCCACAATTATTAGATCTATACTTAATCAAGCACTTTGCATTTGTAAGATTCTGCTCGGAAAATGAAAAAAGAAATTAATGGTGGTCAATTTTAAGAAAAATTAAAAACTTTAGGTCTGAAAAGGAAAGAGAAACAGATGAGAATAAAGCCATAAAGGTCAAAACTAGGAGTGGAAAGGAAAATGGAAAACCTATAACACCCACTATAAATGAGCAACCCCTTACACAAATTATCTATAACCATTTCACACAACACTAGTCAGGATACTTGTTTACTGTTGAAATTTGAAACACACTCTACTTTAGAGAAATTAGCAGGGAAAGCACTGCTTTCATCATTTAACAAAATTGCAGTAAAGGAATAAATCAGACACCACCATTTGGTATTAAATTTTCAGTTTGTAACTCAGAACTCTGAAACAAAATTCAGAATATTATTTTTTGTATTTTAGTGTGGTAAGACATTGGGTTTTATTCTACCATCTATTCTATACACCAGCTATTTTTTGCAGTGTCTTCAAGAAGTTTATTCTAGACTAGCCTACATAAGCTGAAGATCTATATTTATCTTCAGTCTCCAATTTTGAGGCAAATATGTATACTAAATATATCTTGATGGCTAACACAAGAAGAAGCACGGTTTGAGGAAGCCATTGTATTGGGTAGTACAAAGACAGCCACATCTATCATCAACAAGTGTATTCACCCCAACACCATAGTCAACAGCCAAGGTTTTTCAAAGCCTTGGCTGAAACGAAGTATTCATCCCTAATGAATTGAACAAGGTATTTACCCTCTTAGCTACACGCCAGCAAGTAGACAGGGCCTTTCAAAGCCTGGAACAGAGACTCGCCTAACTGTTCATTAGCTAAGGGTTTGATTAGAGAAATGGAGGGTAGACTTCACTTGTGTCTGTGCATCAATTTCCAGGGTGTAAGAATTTTAAAAGAAAGAAAGAAAATTTTATGAAGAGGACAAATTGGAGCTTGTTGTCCTATGTTCTTTGCAAATCCCACAAGATTTACAAGAAAGAAATGCAAGCAGAATTCATTCAAGAAGTTCCAGATAAAGCTCACTACCTAGTTTAGATATTTATGCAATTCACCATCAAGCAACATCACAACAAGCTTACAGATTTTACCATCCAACCACTCTCTGTATCTAACGTTCGCCACATCACGGATTGGGTGATAAAACAAGGGTCATAATTTAACTCTGTTATTACAGCAAGAGCCATGTGATCCACTTAACAAAATTCATGACTATGGGACTCCCCTTTAATGTTTAATGTTTAATGTAGCAATAGTTGGATGATAAGAACATGTCTTGTGATGGCAGACCATTCTGTTTTTTTTTAATAGTGCTCTGACCACTGAGGATCACTCTGCAAAGGCCATGGCTGACATGATTGCTTCTTGCACGCTGTCGGGCTCCAAGGATTGTTACTTCTGGGCAACTTACAGTAGTCCAAACCAAGCTCCTGATGGCAAGGAATGCAATCGATAACATCTCCATCGGAGCTCTGC
>LPNX010025526.1:20845-70678 GCA_001517045.1 Pseudotsuga menziesii | reverse complement strand
CAGGCATTTGAGAAAATGGAGGAAAATAAACATGAATGGGATGTAGTTATGAAAGGCACTAAACATGTTTTTTACTGTTTAATTGGTGATTGTCGCAGCACCCTTACTCGGTCAAAATTATGTGGCCTCAATCACCATCGGACTGTCATACATAATCTTCCTTCGATTCCCAAACGGCCAAGAGGGAGACAAAGAAATGAAAATGCTAAACGCAATACAAAAACACCTAGTAAGATCCAAAGACAGAACCAAAAGTTACAATACGATCTAGATGCAAGGTTGTGTCGTGCACGCAAGCAAGCATATACAAGATTTGTTCGTGAAGAAATTATTTCTGCTGTAAGTATTTATTGGCATTTTTATGTGTGTGTGTGTTTTAATAACATGAATTTATTACTAAATTTATTGATTTTGTTGTAAGTATTTATTGGCATTTTTATGTATGTGTGTGTTTTAATAACATGAATGTTACTAATTTATTGATTTTGTTGTTTGCAGTCAGTTGCTACGGTTGATGAGCTAAATGATGCCTCAAGACATAAAATTAGTGAAAAAATGCATCGTTGGGATCAAAGCCTACCTCGTAGGCGTAAAGACACAGCAAAGCGCATAGAAATTGCTTTGCAACAAAAAGGAACAGTAGGGATTTTTAATGACATGGAAGAAGAAGAGCTAAATGGGCATAGTCCTATCATAAACTCTAGGGAAACTAGTATCAACAATGAGTACACAGTTTAGTCTTTTTTCTTTTTTGCATGCATTTACTTTGAAGACATTTTAAGATAGCTGATATAAATATATTTATTATTAGTTTTATACTAATTTTCCATTGTTATTGATATGCATAGCCTAATCAACAAAATTCTATGGAGAGATCTCTATACAGTAACAAGTTGGAAACCCAAGAAACAAGTTGTGAACCATTTCGGCGTTCACCTAGATTTCAAGGGCTATTGGGGGAAGTATGTTTGGTTTCCATACTTATCTACATCACAACAACATTAGCATATCAATTTTTATATTAGAACTTCTATAATGATAAGAGGAAAACTAGATTTTTAATTTTCTAACTTCTTTTTATTATTGTTCATTATATGGAGTTATTTTTTTTATTTATACATTATTTCTTATTTATGGTGCAGGTTTTTCTTTTGAAGCCATTACAATCATTTGAAACCTCAAAACATGGTTATAGTTTTGGGAAGAATGTAAATGAAATTGATCAAGTATGCTTTTTTATTTTTTTTTATAGTTATTAACTTTTATATTTAATTTGGTTTGAGTTGCATACTTATATATATTTATGATGTTCTATCTAGAATCAAGAATATACATCTCCCCAAAGCCCTTTGCATAATATGGATGGTGAGCATGGGACACCTTTATTAGAAAACCATGAAAAAACACATTCTCTTCAACCATTATGACGTTCTCCTAGATTTCAAGGAAATTTAGGAGAGGTAAGTTCTATACCCTATACCATGTCTCATAATAACATTAATATATAATTGATATTCTTTAGGATCTCTAGTTTTTCAATGCATTTCGTCTCCATATTTTCATTATATTATACCAATATTCATATTTATTGACTATGTTGTGACTTTTTGCAGAAGCCAAAAATGGAGAATGATTATGGTACGGTGAAAAGAACAAAAATTACACCAAAAGACTTGAAAGCACATGGATTCAAGTCTCGAAAACAATACATCAAGCATATATGCTCGACAAGTATTGCTGCCACTAAACCTACTAGATTTGCTACTTTGAAGTCTAAAACAATGCACCATGTTTAGGTAATTTGGCTAAAAGTTAAAGGCTTTAATTAATGTTCTGTATAAATGTGGGTTTCCCCGTTTTATAATGAATATTATCTTTTTGAATGATAGACTAAATTTATTCTCAATAGAGAACGGTGGATTAGAGACTTGTGCTTTTATCACATTGAAAATTGCATGTGCATTTCATCTTGTCATCTTATGAATAATACTATTTAAAAAAGTTGCATATGAAGTTTACAATTTAATAAAAATGTGGAAAAGGAAATTTTATAATATTAATAACATATAATAAAATTAAAACAATTCTATAATCTAATAATTATCAAAATTAATGTTATAAATTAAATTAAATTTTCAATTATTTTGAATTCTAAAGTGTTTAATAGCTTAAATTTATTATTAACAATTTGATGCAATGTTGAGAGTATAATGTGCTTTCAAATTTGTGAATGTAATTGACAAATACAAAAAGCTCACATGTAACTTTATCAATAAAGAATAATTATTGTGGAACATCCATACTCAATATTTTAAATATAAAAATTCTTTACTAAAACTTATTAAAGAAAAATTTGCAAAGAAATAGAGATTCAAAAAAATATATCAAAGAAAAATTTGAAAAGAAATAGAGATTCAAAAAAATATATCAAAGAAAAATTTGCAAAGAAATAGAGATTCAAAATGGCTTTAGGAATCCTTGTCTAAGATAGCAAGAAAGCATGAATGTTTCCAAGACTTATTTAGCCAAAATAAAGCGATCTACCAAGTTAACAATCTATGGCACCAATTGGAAATTTCTTTTTCCACCTTTTGAAGAAGCCAAATCCAATCATTGAATGAGTAACAATTTGAATTAAGAAAAAACCCAAATACTTAAAACACTAATATATTCAAATGAATTAGTGTAATCTAAATATTTTAGGTATGTTGTATATTGAATGCATGTCTTATGAATATTAATATTTAAGGTTTAATTGTCACTGTGAGAAATGTTGCAAGTGAGAGAGTTTGTAAGGAAAACTTATTTTTGTTAAGGGTGATGTAGGTGAGAGAATTTGTGAGAATTTTTTGTGTTAGAGGTGAAAGTAACATAAAAAGACCTACAAATATAATAACTAAAATACATGATGAGATAGAAGTTTTACAAAATATATCTAGAGAGATTTGAAAATAAACTAGAAATCAAAGAAATAAATTGCATTATAGATTAGTTTATATAATTCAATGCAATTTATTAGTTAAAAAATAAATGTGTGTATAATGATTATGATATATGAAATAATAATACCATCCCAACATAAAGTTTGATTTTTAAAATGGTTTCATTCTTAATTCCACATTAATTCTTTCATTAAACTAAATGAAAATGAGAAATGCTATATAAGATTAATATCCATAAAGGAGAACATTTTGTATTGTTTTTAGTATTTTTATTGTACTATATGTATGACAAAAGATTTTAATATATCATAATTGTATTCTAGGTTAACAAATATCATAATTGTATTATCAAAATTACTATATACAAAATTAATTTAACATTAAATCAATGCAAACCACACCCTTAAGTCAACATTAAATAAGTGCAAATCACATCCTTAAGTCAAAAGGACTTATGTGCCCTATGCAAGGATTATAGTCCTAGAAGAAACTCAATGTTGGATTCCTTACTTTTAAATTAAAAAAAGTCAATATTTTTTAGTATATAATGTACAATAGATGAACTCCAAAACTACTAACTACAAATATCTTCTTTTCTACTAATGAAATATGAGATAAATAAATAAAAGAAACCAAAAATAAATATTTCAAAACAAAAACATGACAAAGTATATATCAAAATTATGTATAATTGAATATGTAAACATTATAATAATAATTTATTTTAAAAAACTAATTAATTTGGTTAAGTTTCTTACATCCTCATTTATATATACTATGTAAGTCAATTTTACTTACTTTATAAGTTAATTTTATTTAATTTATAAATATATTTCATCACTAAGTAATTCATAAGTCAATTTAACCACTAGGCCCATTACCAATGTAACAACATAAAATATCCTACCAAATCAAGCCTAGGATACCATTAGAATTTCTAAGAATTCCTTAAAGTCTCTTGAAAATTATGTCCTTGGATTTGTTTTCTGAGAAATCTTTTCTTGAAAATTATGGTTTTGGATTCTTTTATATGAAAATCTCATGAAAATTATTACATTGGATTTTTTTTGAGAAATCTCTTAAAAATATGTGAAAATTTCCTTGAAACATCTCACAGAGTTTTGAGAATATCTTCGAAAGCCTTTGTATTTGCCAAAGAATACTTATGAATATTCAACAATATAGTTTTGAGAATATATTCAAAAGCCTTTGTATTTGCCAAAGAATACTTAGGAATATTCAACAATATTTAATAATAAGAATACTGAAGAATATTCAACAATATTTAATATAAATCATATTTAGGAATATTCAATAATATTTAATAATATAATATATCATAACTTCATTGAAATCATTAATGCGTACAATAATAATAACTAAAAACTATGATTATAAATATAACCTTGTACAAATAAAAAAATATTTATTTTTTAATATAAGTGAAAAATATATACGAGAGTCGGGGGAGCTTTCTCTCGTGGGGGAGTGGAGCGGAGCGGCGAATATGGACATGGGGTACAGGATTTGATACCACTGATATTAACTAGTTCTTGAGGGAGTGTTTGTGGTTGTATGTCATCGATTTATACTTCTGGGGAATGGTTGTTTGCGACTGTTGTCAACCTGCACATATACGGAAGAGTGCTTCCGTATATGCGCATGTTGGTTTCGCATATACGAAAGGGAGCGCACATATACGGAAGCTCTCTTCCGTATATGTGCATTTACGAGAGCCAAAATGCGCATATATGGAAGAGAGCTTCTGTATATGCGCTATCTGCCTTCCGTATATGCGCATTCTACCTTTCGTGTATGCGCATATATAGAAGGCAGAATGCGCATATACAGAAGAGAGCTTCCGTATATGTACATTTTGGCTTCCGTATATGCACATTTACGAGAGCCAAAATGCGCATATACGGAAGCTCTCTTCCATATATGCGCATTCTACCTTCCGCGTATGTGCATTTTGGCTTCTGTATATGTGCATATATAGAAGGCAGAATGCACATATATGGATAGTGGAGGACGGAAGGTGGAATGTGCATATACGGAAGCTTTCTTCCATATATGCGCATTCTACCTTTCATGTATGCGCATATATGGAAGGCAGAATGCACATATACGGAAGCTCATATACGGAAGAGAGCTTCCGTATATGTGCATTTTGGCTTCCGTATATATGCATTTTGGCTTCCGTAAATACGCATATACAGAAGCTCTCTTCCAATGCGCATATACGGAAGCCAACCTGCACATATACAGAAGAGAGCACGCATATACGGAAGAGAGCACTCATATACGGAAGAGTGCTTCCATATATGCGCATGTTGGCTTCGCATATATGGAAGGGAGCGTGCATATACGGAATATCTCTTCCGTATACGCACATTTACGAGAGCCAAAATGCGCATATATGGAAGAGAGCTTCTGTATATGCGCTTTCTGCCTTCCGTATATGCACATTCCGCGAAAGATAGAATGTGCATATACGGAAGACAGCTTCCGTGTATGCGCATATACGAAAGAGTGCGCACATATACAGAATCTCTCTTCCATATATGCACACTCTCTTGAGCTTTCGTATATGCATGCTCTCTTCCGTATATGCTCATGTTGGCTTCCGTATATGCGCATTTACTGAAGCCAGAATGCGCATAAGAGTGCATGCATATACGGAAGAGAGCTTCCGTATATGTGCGCTCTCTTCCATATATGCGTGCTCTATTCCGTATATGGGCATTTACGGAAGGTGGAATGCGCATATACGGAAGCTCTCTTCCGTATTTGCGCATATATGGAAGGCAAAATGCACATATACAGAAGCTCTCTTTCGTATATGCACATTTTGCCTTCCGTATATGCACGCACTCTTATGCGCATTCTGCCTTCTGTTTCGTATATGCGCATGTTGGCTTCCGTATATGCGCATGTTGGCTTTCGTATATGTGCATTTATGGAAGGTGGAATGCGCATATACAAAAGCTCTCTTCCGTATATGCACATTCTACCTTCCGTGTATGCGCATATACGGAAGGCAGAATGCACATATATGGAAGAGAGCACATATACGGAAGGCAAAATGCACATATACGGAAGCTCTCTTCTGTATATGCGCATTTTGGCTCTCGTAAATGCGCATATATGGAAGAGAGCTTCCGTATACATGCGCTCCCTTCCGTGTATGCAAAGCCAACATGAGCATATACAGAAGCTCTCTTCCGTATATGCACGCACTCTTATGTGCATTCTACCTTATGTTTCGTATATGCGCGCGCATATACGGAAGCCAACAAGCGCATATGGCCAACACTCTTCTGTATATGTGCGCACTCTTCCGTATATGTGCATGTTGACTTCCGTATATGTGCATTTACGGAAGGTGGAATGCGCATATACGGAAGAGAGCTTCCGTATATGCGCATTCCGCCTTCCGTAAATGCACATATATGGAAGGCGGAATGCACATATACGGAAGAGAGCTTCCATATATGCGCATTTTGGCTTTTGTAAATGCGCATATACAGAAGCTCTCTTCCAATGCGCATATACGGAAGCTCTCTTCTGTATATGCGCATTCTGCCTTCCGTATATGCGCATACACGGAAGGTAGAATGCGCATATACAGAGGCCAACAAGCACATATACGGAAGAGAGCGTCTGTATATGCGCATGTTGTCTTCTGTATATGCGCATTTACAGAAGGTGAAATGCGCATATACGGAAGCTTTCTTCCGTATATGCGCATTTTGGCTTCCGTATATGCGCATATACGGAAGCTCTCTTCCAATGCGCATATACGGAAGCCAACCTGCACATATACGGAAGAGAGCACACATATACAGAAGAGTGCTTCCATATATGCGCATGTTGGGTTTGCATATACGGAAGGGAGTGCACATATATGGAAGCTCTCTTCCGTATATGCGCATTTTGGCTCTTGTAAATGCACATATATGGAAGAGAGCTTCCGTATACGCGTGTTCCCTTCCGTGTATGTGAAGCCAACATGCGCATATACGGAAGCTCTCTTCTGTATATGCATGCACTCTTCTGCACATTCTGCCTTCTGTTTCATATATGCGCATATACGGAAGCTCTCTTCCGTATATGCACCTTCTACCTTCCGCGGAATGCGCATATACGGAAGCTTTCTTCCGTATATGCGCATTCTACCTTTTGTGTATGCGCATATACGGAAGGCAGAATGCGGATATACGGAATAGAGCTTCTGTATATGCGCATTTTGGCTTCCGTATATACGCATTTTGGCTTCCGTATATGCACATATACGGAAGCTCTCTTCCAATGTGCATATACGGAAGCCAACCTGCACATATACGGAAGAGAGCACACATATACGGAAGAGTGCTTCCATATATGCGCATGTTGGCTTCGCATATACGAAAGGGAGCGCGCATATACGGAAGCTCTCTTCTGTATACGCGCATTTACAAGAGCCAAAATGCGCATATATGGAAGAGAGCTTCCATATATGTGCTTTCTTCCTTCCGTATATGCGCATTCTGCGGAAGGTAGAATGTGCATATACGTAAGAGAGCTTCCGTGTATGCGCATATACGGAAGAGTGTGCACATATATAGAAGCTCTCTTCCGTATATGCACGTTCTTTTGAGCTTTCGTATATGCGTGCTCTCTTCTGTATATGCGCATTTAATGAAGCCAGAATGCGCATAAGAGTGCATGCATAAGTAAAAACCTTTGAGGAAAACGTGTAAGGAAAGGCATTAGCTTGCCCAAATGTTTGGTCCTTTACACATAGGGAAGACATGGTAAAATATAAAAGTAACATGTAGTGTACATGCAACGACTTCACGCCACAAGAGGAAAACATGTAGACAAGTCATGTCATCGAAAAGTGCTAGGGTATAGCTGCACGCAAGGATTAAATTAGAAGTATATTCTATATGGTATTTATTCTTGGTATGCCAAATTGTGCACACCAAGCCTGGTTACCTTTAACATCTATGGTAATTTCCTAAAACATGGAAAACCATGGATCTTAATTCTAATTCAGTCAATTAAGGAAAAAAAACATTATTTATTTATCCATTCTTAGTTAAACTTACCAACTGGTTTCTGTAAACTTAGCTGTAAATAAATATTTATGGTAGCCCCAATTCATGATTATGGTAGCCCATTCAGATCAATCATGATAGTAGCTAATTAAATGGATTTTGATTACTATCGGTGTTACCCAGCCGCTCTTTTGCGGCTGTGCTAGATTATATTATTCATAATTTTGAATAAAACAATTCAATATAATAATATGTTTTTATAATTATTATATTTGTTTTATAACATATATCCTAAGATATTTTTATACCATAAAGGCTCCTTTGTAATCTTGGTTTGATTAAATGAAAACACGACATAACTACTTTTAGAAAAAGATTTCATAGTGATGAAATATGAGATCATAGCGTTTCCTAAAGAATTTTGTGTTACCCCAAACCTTTTAATTATTATCGATCCATTAAAGTATCAACAAACATGAAAGTAGGGTAATACTTTAATAAGACATGTATTAGCAACACCAATGAAGTAGCGTTTTTTATTTTTTATATTAGAATGGTTTATACTACACAGAAAAAGATTTTTTTTTTGGGTAAGATGTGTTACCTTCTATTATGTGTTAAAAGGACATGTAAATGTGATATTATTATTATTGTTATATTTGTGAGTGTAGGCTTTCATGTAAAGTTTGAGTAAGTTTTACTTGGTTCCTTAAAGATGAATGAAGTGTTTACTCTAAATAATGGTTTCAAAATTTTTCTACAAAATGTATGATAATTTAAATATAATTTTTAGAATTGAGAAAAGTAATTTAATAAATAAAAATATGAAAATTTTGATAAAATATAAAAAAAAAAAAAAAAAATATATATTTTAAAAAATGTTTGAATATTCATAAAATTTTAAATTTTCAAAAAGTTTAATAAATTTTTTAATCCATTTCTAACATCTTCAAAATTCTCAAACATGCAAATATCTTTAAATGGCTATTCTAATAAATGTGTGAAAGTTGTTTTTTTTAACATAAATATGATTGAAGTTTGTTAAAATTTGGTTGATATTTTTAATCAATATGACTAATTTAAAACCTTAAACCAGGTATGTCTAAATATTTGAGAAATTGATTCTATTATATAAAAATTAGATATATTATTAATAATCATCAAATATTTAGACAATTAATTGTGAATATACTCTAATTTTAACAAAATGGAGATAGATAGTAAAGAAAATTATATGGAGATGTATTTTTTTTTATAATTTACTAAGTAATATATTTTTTTGTCAAAATGGAGATAGATAGTAAAGAAAATTATGGTTGATATTATCAACAAATAGTGTTGACTTATCATGGTTACTTAAAAAAAACTGCACTATCTGAAATAATCCACTAATAGTTTGGAAGAAAACCTACCATACCTCAAATAATCCACTAATAGTTTATAAAGAAGTAAACTTTCATTAGTAAAAAATATTTTTGAATTTTTTTTTAAGATCTTGAACCTTTTGATAGTTTTGGATTGTTTTTTAAAATCTTGAATTGTTGTGATACAAAGAATGTTACATTAATATGTAAAAATATTTCAAATTTGAGTAAAGATAACATATGGTTTACTAATAATTTACTAAATAATATTTATTTTTTTCAAAATGGAAAATAGATAGTAAGGAAAATTATCATTTATATTATCAACAAATAGTGTCGACTCATCATTGTTACTTAAGAGAAACTACACTATCTGAAATAATCCACTAATAGTTTGGAAGAAAAACTACACTACCTAAAATAATCCACTAATAGTTTGGAAGAAAAACTACACTACCTGAAATAATTCACTAATAATTTGTAAAGGAATAGATTTTCACTTTGTAAAGAAATAGATTCACTTGTAAAAATATTTTCGAACTTTTTTTTAAGATCTTGAAACATGTTGATATTTTTTATTTTTAATAACATTCGGAACCTTTTGTGATACAAAGAATGTTACTTCGTATGTAATTATTTTGTTTTATTACATCTTAATCCAAAGATATTTTCTGCTTGCTAATTATAAGTATAAGCTGAAGGCTTTAAAAAAACCAAAATTACAACGAAACGCTTGCACAGTAATTACAAAAGATTTATGTAGAATAAAAGACAAACACCAGTGTTGGACAAGTGTCAGAGGAGGAGAAATAGAGGTGGTCAACAGATGATGAGAGCAAAGCAGAATGTGTGCAGAGTGGGAATTTATACAGACATAAATACCTGACATACAAAAGCTCTCCCTATGAAGTCTGAAAATGGGAAATCTTTTTCCCGTTGTTCTATTTCTTGTTTTATTAAATAGCTATATTTGAGCATATGAAATGTGTGATTTAAGTTCTTGAATACAAGTATTAACAAACAATGGGGATAGTTGCTAGCAAACCTAAACAATAATATCAATGTAGGCGGCTGGAAAAATGGAGCACATTCACAACAAAAAAGAATCAATTTACCAACTTTAAACCACATTGAAATTACCATTCTATCTTTTTCAAAAAATGCAGATTTTTAAACATAGAAAGATATCTATCAATTGTTATCATTAGGAAAATTATTCAAATCAAAAGGAAAATGTGATTGATTGCCCCGATTTGGCATGGATGCAACTATTGTTTCATGTTGTGGATTTGTCATGGATGCAACTTTTCTCCTCCCACGTTGGCTAGACTCGGTAAATTCATATGGCATCTATTCTTCAGCATTCACATTCAAGTCCTCTGCTAGAGCTCGTCGAGTCCTCCGTCGACGCTTAAAGCTAGGGCTAATCCAACTTTTCTTTCTTTTTAGAGATCCATCCAATGCTTGTGGGTCATTGGTGAAGTCAAAATCCACTATAAATTTATCATTGAAGCCAATAATAAATCTTTCTAGATACTCCTTCATTTCCAAACATTTATGTTGTTCCCGTGGTGCATGATCAATTGCATCCTGCAAATTTAAATGTATGAAATTTTAAAACAAATGAATCAAATAACACATTAAAATTGATATGTAAATACCATAGCACATTAGAATAAAGTAAACTTTAATGGATAAATTTCATACAATAAAGAAGGATCACCTGTAATCCTTGTAGCTTCTCTATCATCCCTTGTATAATCAAATCACAATCATCACTTCCTTAATGAAAGGCATTTCCATCATCTCCTCCAACATTGTCCCCATTCCTATTTTCATGAGCATTCTCATTGTCCACATTGGCATCATTGGTGGCATCATTTGTATGAGGCATACAAGTGGCTTGTTATTCTAGAAGCTCATCCACTGTTTCTTCCTCTATTGCATCTTCTCGGGGTAATTCATTACAAATTCCATATATAGCACTGACTTTCAAAGCATGTTTGCATGTGTTGCCTTGCAATGCCCATGGGCAATCACATACTAGACCATTTGCAACAGATGTTGATACAATGTAATTTTTTGCACGATCTGTTTGGCTAATCACCATGTATGCACCTTCAACGATGTCATGAGGACTAACATCATTGTTAGGAATTCTCCTAGATTTCTCCAATGAAGTTTCTAGGTACCTCTCCTTCTTCCAGTTTGTTAGAAATCCATACTCCTTCAAGTATTTTCAATGCACAAAAAAAGGTTCCACCCTCTTCAATAGGGAGAAAATCAACCAATCCATTCTCCTAGAACATTTACGCCTTCGGTCACGTAAGAACTTGGTCTTCAAGAAGCAATGGTATGATTCAATTGAACTATTGGACTCTTGATTAGCATGAGGAAAGTCCCGATAACATTTTGCCCACATATCTAATAAGAAAAATTTAACCAGCCATTAATATGTTAAGTCAATATGAAATGTAATTATAACTAAATAAAAATGATCTATATATGTTGAGGAAAGTAATTTAAGACAACATAACAAGTAACTTACATATCTTATCCCCTTTCAACCAATGTTTTATGAAGTAATCCAAGAACTTAACTTCGCGAGCAAATTTTTCAAAGAATGTTCGCAATGCCTCACTAACGGCATCATGATCATGACAATGGTGCATTATCTCCCCAAGACTATGAGATAATTCCCTAGCTCTTTCAGGGGAAGATGCCAATGGAAATGCATTTTTTGACCAAGCACGTCGAACATGCCAATTGCATAGGAGGACACGACAACCAAAAATTTTCCTACAACAAAAAGGATATTGTTTTGTGTTAATTGAACATGCTTAACATTTAGCAACCAAATATATTCATCATTAAATGTAATAACAACAAAAATTTAAGTGTACATGTGCTAATGATAATTCATACATTCATAATGTGCAAAACAAGTCTCACCTCAATGCTTTAATTTCTGCTAATGCATCATCTGTCATGACAGCATTCAGTTTCCAATTTGGGCATCTTTTCCTACATGCATCTAGGAGTGGTCTAAGCCACTGGGCTATATCTGATGTTCTATTGCGTGAACACACTGCCCATGCAACAGGAACGCCACTATATTGGGAATCGAAGGCAAGAACTGTGTATAATTGGTACTACACAAACCAATACAATAATCAACTTCTCAATTTTAGAGTACTAATTATATTGAATTAAACTTCGAACTTAATAGAAACATTAAAAAAAACTAATGAAACTCACCCCATATTTGTTGGTGCTAAACGTAGAATCCAAAGCCAACATGTTGTTGTGAGAACACTTAACCATCATATCAAGCATCCATTCTATTTGGATGCCAAGTATGAATGGTACATCCTCCCCTTCTGGTCGCTGGTAGAAAAAAAATGATTTTTTCTCTTCTTGATACCACTTGTTAACACTCAAAGAATCCTTGGGATCTAATTGATACTTATCTTTCAAATGATGGTTGAATATATTGGAGACATCTTTTCTACATAAATTAAGGTCTCTAGCACCCATCGCGGAACCAAAGAGCCCATCGAGGATATGTCATTCAAATATTGTATCAACTGGAACACCAAGTCCACATACTGTCTTTATCATTGATTGAATATCCTTTGAAAGACGAGGGGTGCTCAAGTACTTTGGATCACCAGATCTATCATGTTTTCCATGGCATGGACAACCATTGCAATCCTCATGTAGGTACTCATTATAGGTGATAATTGCAACCCCTAGCATATCATTAACTTCCTTCGCTATAAATTTACATTGGCATCCCCTTTTTTGGACAAAATTTCTCTTTCTTAACGGTGGTTGTGGTTGTCCTCTAAGATCATTTGGGCCATAACAACATTGGAACCTAAAAAACAACCAACATTGAAAGAAAAATCATTATATGTAATGGTAATACCAATAATAATTTTTAAAACTTAACAATACATATTGAAAAAACATATAAATTGGATTAAGAGGTCATGATAAATACTAACAATGCATAGTTCAAGGATGTTGGACCCATCATAGAAAGGTCACCATCACCAAAGCGTTTCCTATTGGATCTTCGTACAAATGTACATGGTGCATCCGGGTTGTTTTGTTCTCCCATAATAAAGTCTTCCAACCTATTGTATGGTATGAGAGCAGTGCGATCAATGGTTCCATCTTCATGCTGTATATCGCTCCAAACAAGGTCTTGACTTGAAAATATATGTTTGTTTGATGAATGTTTTGTCTTTCGAACCATTATACCACTTATTGCAATATGTCCCTACAATTAGAGCAAATGGTAAATGTAAATCAAACAAATTTAAATGAAGATATATATCTATTTTAAATAATAATAAAAAGACTAGTAATATTGGAGAGTATTTTGTCCTAATTTTGGTTCATGCTTAGTTATCTTATTAGCAAGATCAGTTTTTTTCTAATTGTCGTGGGAGTTGTGACTTGCTGGATGTTTATCTATGCATTTTTACGTTATTCATCTCTTTTATAATCCTGGTCTAGTAAAAGATGCCGAATTTTGCAACTGAGCCATTAGAATTTTGCATTTTAATTTTTTTTTCTATAGTTATAAATATACCTATCATTGTTCATCAGTTATGTGAGTTAAACACATTTTGTTACAACTATATATTTCCTCTATAGTCCGTTTACTAACTCTTGTTGTTGGAAATGCACTACCTATCATCTTTGTGATGTCTGCAAGTTCCATTGGGCTAATTCCAGGGAACTTTTGTTTTTTCTGAAAAAATGCTTCCAACCTTTTATTTCCATGTATAACGATGGTACATGCCTTTTATACCAAAAAAAATTAAAAAAATTAAAAAAAAATTGGCCCATCCAAATGGCCACCATAAGTTCTTTTGTTTAATTTTCTCATTCAAACCACCATCTGGATTTTAAATTTTGATTTCATTTACATAATTCTTACTGGATATTTTTGCGGGATTAGCATAAATGTGACAATTGTGTCATTTTCCGTATGTTTTGATAATTTAACCAGACGATGAAGAATATGCCAGTGGTAGTGATTTGTGTATCTTTCTTTCATACATATGTTTGTTATGCGAGTTTGACAAAGTTGTTTTAATAGGGGCTACTCATTCAGTTTGTAAAAAGCTTAAACAGCTCTGCATTTGACCCAAAGTTGTTTTCTGTTATATTCATGCCCTGAGTTTCAACTTTCTTCTGTGTAAAGTGAAAAATGGACCTTAGTTAGGACCCGCTTTTCAACTTATCAGATGATTTTATGATATTATGCGATTCTCCATGATTTAAGCTTTCACAAAGATTAGGCTAAAAGCCAAAGAAATCAACCTTATGCAAGTTCAGCAAAACCGAACCTGAGTCGCACAAAGCAGCAGGATCTACTCAACTTACAAAAGGAAAAATGTAAATAATAATTTAAACGAAAACACAAAAATCCATTCAGGCAAAGAATTAAATAGCAACTCAAGATCTTCGATATCAAGGCTTGAGCTTTGAGGCCAACTAGTACAGGTTTCATTTGAACATTAGAGTTATCAGGCGACCTTTCTTCTGCTGATAATGCAATACAACTACATATGGCTTTCCATACAAACATCAGAATATATTATTAAGTCTAAATCAAAACCGTAGGCCCTGATCACAAACCAAAATGGCTGAGCACTGATAAGCTGCAGGCCGTAGATAATGTTATATTAATAATCGCAGTTGAAAGTTCCAAAATAAAGAAGTTGATGGGTGGATACTTTACATAATGTCTATCAGCATATTTTATGTTAATGCTTCCAATCAGCTTTGGAGAACAGAGAGCGTACATGGGGTTTTAAATATGACGATATATGTGTGGTAGAAGCTGAAGCCTCCAACTAGAGCAATTATGTAGGACTGGATTTGCCTTAATCAGAAGATTTCGTTGTATCCACTCTTCCAGCACCACCACCAACTTCCCTTTCTACAACACAATGAATACATAGGAAATGAAAACTGGGAAACATGCAACTAAGAGTGTTATAATCACCACTCTGGACTACCAAACAAATAAGATGACAGACAAACAACAAACTATACACAATTTCACCGTCCATAATCACTGACAAAATCACAAACTACTTCATAAAAAAATTTAACTAATATGTCAGGAAGTTTTCATTGATTTTAGGCGAGGAGCATGGCAGACTGGGTGGTTTTAAGTGGTGCCGCTGATCTAGCACTACTTCTGGTGCTAGTGCTATCAGACAGAAACAAATGTTTTTTTGCAAAGCACCTTCAAGCTTTGTCTCCATAAATCCATCAAATTGCACAAAAAAAATGTTAGAAATAGTGATGGTTTACATAACCTTTATCGTATGAAATAATACAGGACAAAAACTCTGTACAAGATGACGTGAGTATTTTGAATGAGCATTTTTATTTGAAGTACATGACGACTCAAAGACTTTGTCTCTAAGTATCATGGAAAATGCCATACCGCCTACCGACTTGTCTGGAACTTTGAACAGATAGGTTTCTGCTCAGAGCTTTGTTATTTTTAACAAAGTTCAGGGCAGGATTCTATCAGTTCAAAGTTCCCAGGCAATTTAACATATGACGTTTATCAGGTGTGCTTAGCCTTCACGGTGCAAAATGCCGAGACAACTACTTTGTAGAAGATGGCCTATAATCTAATATTTTTCACAATTTTATAATCCTCATCCTCAGATCTTGAAAAAAATGGGGAAGTTGATTTTTGAGATAACAAATGATTTAATAAAGGAAACAAGATTCAAGGCAGTTATTTAAAACTATCCAAAACGGTATTTAAATAAATCCATTTTACTTCGAAATTGGATAAAATAAACAGTTTATAAAACATAACTGTTGCTGTATTATTCATCAAAAAAAAGTTACTTCAAGCAAAATGCATGGTTCATCGAAATCGAATAAAAAATCAAATACAACAGATTAAAAGAAAAATAGTCAAATGATATAATGCTGGCATGCTGTGATATAAAAATGAAAGAGAGGACAACATATCTTAAAATAATTATCCTGCAGTTTGAACATACTCATCTTGTTTTAGATGTAACCATTATATGTCACTAATACTATGTTTGGATTCTATCATTCTACAATGGTTGGTTTCTATCATGTGTGCATTGCTAGATTGTCCAATCCTTACTGTGACCGAGAATTATTACTGGATGATATATTTTGCAATAACGATAAGTCTTTAACATGTTAAATATGTTTTCAGAAATTAAGCCAAGCTTTCACGTGGAGCTCGCTTTCACATACCTGGAAGGCGATGGAAGGCAATGTTGGCTCTGAGACTCAGGCTCGGTACTCAGCTGGAGGTTGTATTCACGATCTGCAGGCAGGGATACGCCGGCTCGGTGCTGCAGGAAGGGATCCTCTGCTTCTGATTGTTCCCTGCGTTCAAATGTTCCTTCCCGCTGAACTCCCTCTGCATTAACGCTGGCAATCACAACCCCAACCACTGAAATAAATGAAACGACGATTATCAAGGCTGGGGAGATGTTGGACGACGGTGGAGAGATCGTAGGGATCGCAGGTCAGAAACCAGGTACACTCTGCAGCGACGTGGATCCTACTCCATGTGGATGCGTGCTGGATGGAGTATGCAGCATGTAGGAGCATGGAGTGAGCGGATGAGTGCTGGATGGAAGATGCGGGAGCATGGTGGATGCCATGATGCACGGGATGGAGGCCAATGGTTGATGTGTATGTGAATGGTATGGAGATAGAACAACCGGCGCCGGGACCTGCCGGAGTAAGTACTCTCGGGAGGGAAGATTGCTCCCGAGTTAGCCTACTCCAGAGGTCTGCACCTCCAAAGATTTGATCCCTCTCGACGCTTGATAGAGCCTACGATTTGGATCTATGCTGGTTAGATTTCATTAAAGTGAATTTAATAAATAAAATGTTTATATTGGATCTTATTAAAGTTAATTTTCTTTCATATGATTTTTTCGATTTGGTTAAAGTGAATTTAATATCGCGAAAAATGGCCCCCAAATCTGATTTGAACGACTATTTGCAGAACAGCATTGAAAAGACAATTGTCTCAATTGTCTCTAAATTGAAATTGAAATGGAACTTTCTTTCACGTGGCATTTTAAATTTCTTGAAAAGTTTTATGAAATATTTGAAAGTTTATGAAAAAAATTAATAAATAAAATATTTTTTATGATTATAAATTGTATTGTGGTTTTGGTTGTTTTTATTTTATTTTATTTTATTTTATGTATATGTTGAATACATTTCTTCACTTATAATTATAATTTGAATAATAAAAATCTTAATTTCAAAAAAAATCACATCCTAAATTTTAAAAAAAAAATCATTTACTATTTAAGTTACTACCAAATATACAAGTTCAAACATTGACTTAGTTGGCCAAGGCCCTTTTATCAATGAATCCAGGAAATTTAAGGATTATACCTTCACGTGCTTTAAGGAAAGTAATATTTTTATTAAGGAAAGTAAAGCTTTGAAAAGTGTTACCACCTTTAATTATTAATTAATAATAAGTAGGCAGCAAGATCTGATTAGTTAAGTAAGCAACAAGATCGTGAAAGTTCCATCAGAGATAAAGGTGGTCGTTCCGAACATTTGATGAAGTTGTGAATGTGACAACCTTGCCACGTGAATAACGGAAAATAATAATTTAAAAACCTTATTTTTTTTCTTTCTTTTCACTCACGGAAAACTCTAGAGCCTTTGTGCTTTTGTCCATATAGTAATCAACCCATAAACAATGTAAAGATATTGTTATATAAAGTTTATAATGGTTTTAGTGTAATTATTATTATTATTTTTAACAAAAATGGTCGAAGAGTTTTGATTATATATAAAAGGAGGAGTACAGAGAATACAAATAGAATTATTCTCATAACAAAACAACATCCATTACACCTTGTTCATCATTCTCTAACTTGTAGCTATTATGAAAAATGCTTAACCTGTAGAAGCTACATCTTCTTACATGTTGTCCAAGTACAATTATGCAAAAGCAAAACATTGCATAAACAAAACATAGAAGAGAGCTTATTGTCTATCCAGAATGAGACTTTTAACAAGAGAAAGCATACTGAAAAAACCTATTGTGTACATTAAGGTATCCAAATGTTTTCAAGAGTAACATTATCCCTCTCTAGGACACCACATCTCAAGCCAACACCTTTATTGGCCATACTATCCGCCTGGCGATTATGGCCTCTTAGAACATGAAGGAAGTTAATTGATTTAAGTTCCTTGGCTAGGCAGTATAGAAGGTGATGCATCTTCGAGGAAGGATTCTTACGGTTTCTAGAAATATTTCTTGCTTCCCTAGTGACAATTAGGGAGTCTCCTATCGCAATCATTTCCTCAATCCCCATATCTCTTGCCAGCTCCAAACCCTTAATTAAAGAGAACCACTAGTGACAATTAGGGAGTCTCCTATCGCGATCATTTCCTCAATCCCCATGTCTCTTGCTAGCTCCAAACCCTTAATTAAAGAGAACCATTCCGTGCAATTATTCGTTGCTCTCCCAATGCCCCAAGCGTATTCTTTTTGCTTGTTCCCCTTGGAGTCAAAGATAACTCCACCCATGCCTACCAACCCTGCTAATTATTATTAACAAGAACGGCATGTATTTTATTTTCAGCTTTTTAATTTTGAAAAAACAAATTTAAATTTTAAACTTGAATTATAAAAAAGAAATCAGTTAAACCTTTTTTACAAATAATAATAAAGTAAGTTATACTTTTCCATATATATTAATATATAATCCAAAACTCATACTATTTTTTAAAAACAAAATAGATTTAAAATTTAATTTAAAAAAGATGCAACCATAATTATGTTGTTTTTTTTTCAGGAAGAAAAAGCCAGTCCTTGTTATTCTTATTAAGAATCAAAGGGCATTGATAACAGTCGCCCAAAGAGGGAAAACATCAGCAATGAATACATATAAACAAAAATGAATCACATCCAGTCGCAGCCGAGGGGAATGGCGTGCAATAGTGAGTGTTCCCATCATAAATCTGTCTCATCATGCAAATGATCTATCTCCATCAGTCCTATCTATCGGGAAACAAAGGACCAGAACTGCGGTCCAAAAGAGACACTCAATCAAAGTACAAGTAATGTCCGAATAAGGGGAGAAATCCCCATGATAAAGCTCAATGAAGCTGAAAGGAGTCACTAGTCATCAAAAAATTTATAAAAACATCCAAAACCCGGAGAGAATGTGAGTGCTTGTTTTGAAAGACGGTTTGCAATCCCATTGAATTCTCGATAGATGTGACTGATGGTAAGATCTTGGAAGCTTTTGAAAAGATTTTGAGATTCCCTACACCAGTGAAGGAGCTTTGGTGGGGAGAGAGCAGTAATACCTTTAGCCCAATTGATAATGACCTGTGAGTCACCGTAAATACGGGCTAAAGGAATTCCCATCATTTGGGATGAGTGCAGAAGGCCCCATAGGCCCAAAATTTCTACTTTAGTATTGGATCCATGTCCAACCCCCAGCATAAAATCCAGACGGTGATTCTCATTAAGATACAAGCAAAATCCAATTCTAGTTGCTGAAGAAGTAGATGCGCCATCGAAGTAACCACATGGGAAAATCATGTGTGGTCTAGGCCCGATCTGTCTGGCTAATTTTGTTTTCCTTCCCTTTGTGACAGGCCGAGAGGGAGTAATATGTACAGCATTTAAAATCTGGTGCAAAACACTCAAAATATTCACCTTATTACCATCAAAAACAACTCTGTTACAAGCTTTCCATATGGCTCATATTGCATGGTGAGGAATGAAAAAAAGAGCCAAGCTGCGATGATAGGTGGAGACCCAAGCTTCAAAAAAATCCGAAATAGAATCAGCTACAGTAGGTGTGCGCAGCTGCAACTGATCACAAACAAGCCCCAATATACATCTCCATATCAGACAGCGAGAGAAAATGTGACAGACAGTTTCTTCATTTGAATAACATAAGGAGCAGAGACCTGGCCCGATTTTCCGTTTTTCTGTAAATTATCCCAGGTGAGAATTTTATTTCACAAAACCGGCCATGTGAAACATCCAATTTTTCTTGGAAGGAGACTCGACCAAAGAGAAATGTACAGTCGGCTGCCCAGATCTGGATTGTATGAATTGACAATGCATTCATAGACTTTATCAGCAGAGATCATACCATTTACTTTGTTGTACTCCCATATCGAAGAATCAAATTCAGTAGATAGGCGAATACCATTAAGATCTAGGCTCCTGGTGAACGAGTTCCATATATTTTTCCAATCACCTTCCAAATATAATTCTTCAACAGTGTACCAGTAATGATGAGCATCTGGTAAAGAATTATGGGCCTGAGCAAGAGTTTTTATTCCCAAGTCTTCCAGATATGTTCTTAATTCTTCAGGGAAGTGGTAAGAGGTAGGATTGCCAATCACAGGATCAGTACCTATCAATATATCATTACCATTCCCCACCTGCCATGTAAGATGAGACCCCATCCAAGGGAGAGTTTGTATAAAACCTCTCCAGATAGCTGATACTCCCCTTGAACTGAACTTTTTCTCCCGGAGCCAAGTAATTATAGTGGTTTGCCTCAGATATTTTGTGAAAAGGACTCGATGCCAAAGACTATCACTGAATAGGACTTTCTAGAAATTCTTAAGACGGAGAGCAATGCTAAACCAATGGAGATTTTTTATTCCCCATCCTTCAAATTTCTTTGGCCAAGATAAATCAGACCAGCAAGCAAGGTGATATTTACGAGTATTTCCCGAAGATCCCCATAAGAAAGCAAAGGTAATGCTCCTGAGTTTATGCAGTATAGAGACCGGTAATGGTGCGAGGCCCATCCAATAAACATGGATGCTTGAGAGAACTGATTGTACAAGGATCAATCTGCCTCCCAAAGATAGCAACTTGTGTGTCCACAGACTGATTTTCTTTTCAAATTTTTGAACCAACCAAAGCCAATCCTTGGATCTGTATCCCAGGGGTTTGATAAAGAACCCAAGATACTTGAAGCCCGTAGTAATGGGGAGAAATTTATATGGGATAACTCTGGTAAGATTAATGAGTTCCGAAGCAGGAATATTGTTATGAAGAAGAACAGATTTATCCAGACTGATAGACATTCTTGATGCTTTACAGAAGGTTTCTAGTAAGACATCAAAAGCATCCCATTCTTGAAGAGACCCAGTGCCCATAAGGATAACATCATCAACAAAGAGAAGGTGAGTCAGGGCAAGTGAGGAGGAGATTTTGATCCCTCGGATTAGACCATGGCTCCGGGCATTAGCAATTAAAAGACTTAGGCCTTCAATGACAAGGATGAAGAGCAGGGGAGAAAGTGGACATCCTTGACGAATGCCCCGTGAGGCAGGAAAAAAATTGGTGGGATTACCATTGATAAGCACAGCAAAGGTTGCAGAGGAGATGCAGCCCATAATCCAGATGACAATTTGAAGGGGGGCACCAATTTGAATCAGTATGAGGCGGATAAAGGTCCAATTAACCCTGTCAAAGGCCTTTATGAGATCGAGCTTAAGGATGAAAGCACAGAGGTTTTTGGATTTTATAGATTGAAGAGATTCCTGAACAATACCAATGGGATCAACGATCTGGCGATTTTTGAGAAACCCATATTGTTCCTAAGATATGCTGGTGTCCAGAAAAGGCTTAACCCTGACCGCAATAACTTTAGAGATAAGTTTTTACAGAAGATTGCATAAGGAGATGGGTCTAAAGTCAGCAAAAGTCTGCAGCTTATCTTTCTTGGGGATGAGAGCAATAAAGGTGGAGTTCAGAGAACTGGGAATGTTACCCATTACTCTAGTCAAATCAACAGCAGATAATAGATCCGCCCCCAAAAGATCGAAGAAATCCAAGTAAAACTTTACAGGCCAGCCATCCGGGCCTGGGCTTTTATCTTTTTTAAAAGATTTTAGTGCTAGTTCAACTTCCCCAAGAGTAACCTGACAGGTAAGATCTGTGGCTTTCTCAGCAGGTATCATTCTGGGATAAAGGAGAATTACCTTAAGCTGGTGATATAAACACGTCCCTCCATCATCTTTGAAGATATTGGCGAAATGAGATTCACCAAGGTCTTTTAGTGAGGTCTCCTCCTCAAAAGTATTACCTGCCTCATCTGAAAGAGACCAAATAGTGTTTTGGTTTCTCCAACCCGATGCTAGCATATGAAAGTACTTCGTATTCGAATCACCCTTTGGATCCCATTTTGTTCTACTTTTTAGCTGCCATGTGAGCAGAGAATGGTTCAGAATCAATTTCCTCTTTGATCTAAGGTGGGTGAGTTGTGTCATATCTCTCGAAGATAAAATACCATTGTAAGAGCTAGCAAGGAGGGAGGAAATGGCCTGTTCAATTTTGAGTAAGTCCTCATCCATCCGGGCCTGTTTATTCTTGATCCATAGTTTGGCTTCATGTTTGAGAGCTCGAAGCTTAAGATGGAGAGAGTCAAGAACTGAGACAGAGTCATGCTGTGAAAGGAGAGGCCATTTTGCAGATAACCAGTCAGTAAAATCCTGATCATTGAGCCAAGATCGGTAAAACTTGAAAGGGTAATTAAAGGATGTTCTTTGCTTGTTCCACTCCAGAATAATAGGATACTGGTCCGAAATGTCCGTCCAGTGAGTCCAGACCCTATGAACCCCCAGGGAAGGGATTAAGGAACCCGAGATCAAAAATCGGTCCAATCTTTTACTTATGCCTTCTGATCCTGCACGACCATTACACCACGTAGGGCCTGCATATTGGGGGGCTAGATCCATCAAGCCAAGAGTATCAAATAGGGATAAAAAATACCCAGAAAGGGGGTCAGGTGATGGTTTGTGTCCCCAAACCTCAGAAGTGTGCAAAGTTAAGTTAAGATCACCACCAAGAATCAGGTTGGGGGTACTGAGAAATCCACTGATGAGAGCATTTTCCCAGAAAGATTCACGGTTTTTATAGGGACCATAAATATTGAGGATAGATAATGGATAAGTGAGCCCTCGAAAAGAAGCCCAAAGGAGCATTCCAACACAAGTATGATATGCTCGGCACCTGACTTTATTGGGGTTCCAGGCTGAGAGGAGACCACCAGAGAGGCCCATGGCATCAATAGCACAGTACTCCCAGGATGGGAAAAGCTTGGAGAAAGCCAATAAAGCAAGAAAGATGATGCACATGGTTTCTTGAAGAATAACCATGTCCGGGCTAAGAGAGTTGAAGAGAGAGTGGAGGCGGTGAAGTTTGGCCTTGCCTCCAAGGCCCCTGACATTAAGAGAGACTATTTTCATGGTGCATCATGATGAGGAGACAAGGCTCTAAGTCCTCGGGGAGGCAAGTTACCATCAGCATCATTTAAGCGAGCAGAAAGAGGAATATATGGTGGGGAAACAGGGGAGAGGTCCAAATGATACTTATGATTGTTCCCCTTTTTTTTTTTTCTGATGGTGACATTGGCGAATCGTATGGAGTTCAAAGGTAAAGTTGAGGGAGAGGTAGGAGTAGAAGCTGTGAAGATGGAGAGAGTATGTTTTAGAGATGGATCGGAGAACGAAGGTGAAGTTGTAGGACTGATAGGGGAGGGGGTAAGAGGGGGCGACGAGACTCGAGTCCCCAATGGCGAAAACTCTACAAGTGAGGACAGTGAGGGAACTGGTACATCCAGAGCATAGGAGTTATGAGACAGAGGTAACGAGACCATTGAGGATTGTGGAAGGGGGTAGCAAACTGCTTCCGCAGGAGGAGGGAAGGAGGGAGGACTCAAGATTGTAGAAGCAAATACCACCTGCAGTGCATCAGCCAAGGGAGAAGAGGGTTGAGCCCCTTGATCAAAAATAGGAGGCTGGGAGGAGTCAGGCAATGCTTCCTTAAAATGAGACAAAATGAGCCCATCATTATCATTTAAATAAGAGTCTGAGACATAATCTGTTTGATAAGGAGATGTATCAAGAGTACCTGGTGGCGACCGGGGTAGTCTGGAGATTTTTAAATCAGTAAACTGGAGAATGTCAGAGCCTGAATCTTCATTATTCGAGCGAAGTGTGTGGCAGTGGTGCCTCAGATGTCCGGTCTCATGACATATACTGCACCTGAAAGGGACTCGGAAGTAATCTAGCTTCTGAATAAAAAGACGTTCCCCACAGAGAACTTCCACATCTGCAGGTAAACCCAAAGATACATCCAATTCAACCAAAACTCTTGCTACCCTTTTGTCAAAAGCTAAGAGGAAATCTATCTCAACGGCCACAAACCTTCCAATGGTATTTGCAATACCTTCCAACACATTTTTATTCCATAAGGGGAAAGGTAAGTGGGGTAGTAAAACCCATAAGTGTCGTTTTGCTATCCGTTCTTTAAGAGGATCAAACCGGGGGTGCCATCGGTCCAGCACCAAAGAACCGGTCCCCATTCGCCAGATGCCTTCCAAAATTCGCGTGCAGTGAACCTCCTCAAGAAAAACGAATACTATCCATCCCCTGGATAATAGACTAATCGTTGGGACATAGTCGATCAAAGGCTTCCAGTTCACAGTCGCCCACTCCACCCATTCAAATTTATTCATACAGGCATACTCTAAACGCCCTATCAGCGCACGGGAGCACAGGTCAGACACTCTGTCCATGTATATATCGTGTCCAAGTACATAACGGTAGCACCCTTCCTGGGCCTTGATGCATTTTGCATTCCTTTTTCGGCGGTATCGTGGTGGAGGTGTCTGTTCGTGCATCTTTAAACCAAGTACTGTGACCAAGACAGAAGGCTTCAGTTCTGTAAAGTCCACCTCAGCAGTGCCCCATGTGGTGACGAGGACCACAATGGAGAAGACGTTCTTATCCTTGAGAAGACAGGTCACCAATACAAATTCAAACCCTTGTAAAAAAGATAAAATCCAGAAGCAGACCCTACTCAGAAACCCTAGACCACGATGGCAATAAGTCCTTCTCCTTGTGAAGGCAGGTCACTAATGCAAAGTCAAACCCTTGTAATAATGATAAAAACCGGAAGCAAACCCTGCTATGAAACCCTAGTATGAGTGTGGCCTTGTCACTGAAACTTATACCATAACCCTACTGGCGACCCAAGTTAAACCCAATCGTGAGGGAAGATGACGATATGGGGAACCCCGAAAAGGCGCAGAGGTCAAGTGTTGATTAAGACAGGGCACGTGAAACCCTACATCCCGAGAATCCAGGGTTCCAAGGTCAACCCATACCCATGCAAAAGGACAGACAGGAAGATAAACCAAATAGGACAACGAATACCATGCAAGGTGCATGTACCCAGCCAAAATACCAAGCGCAGTCAGTCTATAAGCGATGTACTTCCCACTTTTTTTACCCTTGGTTGGTACTAGTCCCCCATCTAAGGGGAGGGACTCCAAGAGACTGACCGCACTAGACCTCCCAGCAAAGCAGTAAAAAGCCCAGACACAGGACCAAACAAAGGGGAATACACACCAGATAAGATTTAGAGCCGAGTTATTTGTGGAGGTCTTCCCTGAAGGAAAGATAGTTAACTCCATGGGCAACGTCGTCGGCCTCTGCTAGTGTACACCAGGTCAGGACAGGGTTCATCGCGGGTTTCGCCATCGCCCAGCTCCATTGGTTCAATCATGGGAATACTTGCCCTCCAAAAAAAAAAAAGTAGAAGAAATTGATTACCAGAATCCATAATTATGTTTTTTTACCAGGGAGAAAGCTACAATGCAACTAATTCCCTGCCAAAACTAATGTTATACAATACATTGAAAATTTAATTAAAGATTAAATTGCAAAAGCTAGATTAACAATGTAAGGTTAAAGATTAAGTCCTCAATGTAACCAAGGGTTAAAGTGCGATCCATCGGCATGTTAAAGAGTAAGTTGTCGGTTACATTGACCTGCTAAGAATTAAGGAAACTTTCGTATCTACAAATATTTATCTTGGTATGTATGGGAACATTTACCCTAACCAATGCTAAACAAATTAAATCAAAGTTCGTCCAGAATGCACTGTAAGAATTATGCCATTTCCGACCCAATTAGTGAGCAATAAACCATATATTTGAAAGTTATAATTGTTAACTCAACAATCTTGTCCAACTGAATTATAAACTTTGTTTTCTCATTATATCTTCGCAATGGGTATATGTTTTCTATTGGCGTGATCCTTATTAAAACTAGAATGTTACATAATATCTAAACACCCTTGAAACAACATTGTTGAGATTTAAATGGTATTCATCCTTGCCTTGGCAAGGAATAAATATTTTGATATGTTTAATAGTTAATTTAAAAAAAAATTGTATTAAACTAAAAAGAAAAAGTGAAAAATGAGAGAATTGTTCATACTTTGAAAAAGATATAATATAAAAATTGTAAATTTTGCATTTGAAAATCAATTGAAAGATTGCATAAGAAAATATTAAAATTACTAATGGTATATTTCAATACAAGCTTATGGATTTAAATTGTATAAATTTTTTAAATATGTAAGAAATTATGTGTGTGTGTGTGATGTGACACCAGTACAACATTGAAGTGACAACAATACATAACTTTGTCATAAACATTTCTAGTAATTTCTAAAGTTTTCATAATGTATGCAAAATTTATTTTATTATCCTATATTTAACTAATGTGGTCAATGATAAAAATAGTCTTTTCAAAGCCTATAGGGCAATAAACATATGAAAATAAATTGAATAAATAAATACATATTAGTATTATTTTTCTCAAACTTGATAAATACCTTTGGTTTCTTATCGAAACTAATAGGGTGAGGTGAAACATATACTCACCTACCTACAGCGGGGACTAAAAATATTTTAAAAACATTATAGGAGACATAAATTTTAGGATGCAAAAATCTCAATCTTAATACAAGACCTACACATGACATTGCCATCTGTATATGGGTAGTTAAAATAAATTGTTAATATCAATATGTACTCTAAAACCCTAACAGAGGCTGTGACAATAGAATGTTTTTTGGCGATATGAAGAGAAGGCATACACAGCAGCAGAAGGTTCTTTGAAGGAAATTGCAGAATTGGAAGGTTGTTTTGGATAAATAAACATTGTTAGAATTCATTTTTTTTAACGTCTACTGGCAATGCCATGCGCTATTGGATTAGTTTTTTTGTGAATTTGCAATTGACATATGAGATATGGCTTAAATGGATTTTCATTGTTGGTTTAGAATCAATCATATGTGTGTATTTGCATGAAGAGAAGCAACTATATGTGTGTATAAATATACTATATCGTAACAATTATATCTATGTGTAAAATCAAAATATCTTGTACACTCCTCATTTAAAAATCATGCATGAAGCTAGCCATCCATGTCTAATAATTTATTTCTTTAACATTATATTTCCGAATATTTATGCTATTTTGAAACCTTCATCAATGTAGATTTGTTTGGTCCCTTGGCTTGAGTGGTATGAACTTCCTCTATGGGCCTATGAGTCATTTGTTTTGCAATTCTGACGATATATTTTCAGTAAATTGAACCTTGTGAATAACTTAATATTCCTTGTGTCATTTCTTGTACTTGGCATTCACTTTCTTTTATTCAATACACCGGATCCATTCAAAAAATTCGATGCACTGGATCCATTCAAAAAATATAGCTTATCTATATACTACATTATGAGCAAGGGAGGACTCTCCCTATGTTGATATAATGAGAAAAGAAACAAAAATTGGGGCTAATGGTTGAAACCCTAGACACACATAAAAATGGATGTGAACCATAGATATGTGAAAAAATTTATTGTAGAAACATTGAACAAAATGAAGGTTGTAATCCCATGTACATGAATGCTTGGAGTTGTAAATTTTGAGGATATGTACAATCATCAGGTTGACCAATTTCATGTTTCTGTAAGTTGGGGATGGAAGGAAATTGATTCGATCAATTCCTTGTTTGAAATGGACTAAAACATACTTTCTAACATGTTGTTGTTATCAAAGACAATTATGTTTAGCAACATAAAATGAACCCAAACATACTTGTAGAAGAGCTTAGTGATGTCTTCTAATGACACACTTCTTGCTAGGTACCAAAATTGTCATCTTAATGCATTGATCAACAATCACAAAAACATAATTGTAACCTTGTTTGATTGATTAGGGAAAACATGACATAAAATCAATGGATATTGATTCCCAAGGATAATCTAGAGTGGGAGATGATTTTGTTTTCTCATTTTGACTACACAATAAAGAGGACAAACCTCCTGGTTTGAGAGATTATTTTCTTACATTGCTTAGTAGTGATCAACAAGACAATGTTGGTAGTTGGGGCTATCTCTAGTATTATGTATAGTTAACCTCATATGGTAATATTGCACCAAAGGGCCTAGATTAGTAAATAATACGATGCTTCCACATATGTGGTTCTCCTAAAAGAACATCACAAATCTCAAATGAGGCAATGGCATACAATACCTCATCTTCAAAGGCCTTGATGCCATATTGCAGGTGACATTGGTGGCTAACATGAATGTCTCATCCTTATATCATCCAATAGACATTGTATGAGATTATGATTCAATATCATTGTTAGCCTCATATTTTTTATGAGAACGACTAATATCATGTCATGTTGATTGCCACTATCAAGAATGAATTGTGGCATACTCCCCATAACCTATATTTATGAGTGGAAGAAATAATATCCTTCTATTTGTTCTTCTTGATACTCTTGTTGGACCTTTGTAGTGGAAATAGTAACATTTAATTTCACGTCGATGGTCCACTTTCCCCTATCCATCACTCGTGTGATGTCAAGGTTAAATCAAAGTTTGAGGCTTTCAACTCAATAAATAGAAAGAGCTAGGAACAACATGCATCATTGTTGTTCCAAGGGATTTTATGGGTGTCATGTTGTGTCCTCCTTCAACTTTATGTTATTCTTCTTTGCTTGTTGCTTGAATTTGCAATCTTCAGGTTGGTTATCCTCAGCTATTTCCTTTGTCGTGAGATTAAATGCCACATTTACCTTTCATTTGCCATGCAAACTTTTGGCTCCAAACACTTTCTTAACCTTATGCTGATTTTTTTTCTTAGCCTTGACCACATAATTGTGAGAGGGTAATAACAAAGATATGTCCATAAAATCCATTTCAATTTAGATGTGTCTATGTAGGCCGCTATGAAATTTTGAGAACCAATTGTTGTATGAAGTCTCAATAGTTAGTGTTTCACACAAAGCATGGAAGATGTTGTTGTATGCAAACATAGTGTGAGGTTCGAGGTCATACATCTTATGTATTTGTCTTCAAAGTTTCCAACAAATAGATAATCCTACTTGAGGACATTAACAAAAATACTCCAAATGGATTCTACTTGAAACTTTTCATAAAAATCTCTAGCATGTTGTACACATTGTGTGTTCCACCAATGTTTGACACTGGGTAAGGGTTCCAAGAGTGTAACTTAGGTAATCTTATTATTGTTGGAAAATGTGTTGGCAAAGAATAACTCTAGCTAATCTAACCATCTCCATGAAGCTTCTACATCTATATTGACTTCAAATAGAGGGATATCAAAATTACCTTGAAGAGTGTTGTTCCTTCAAAATTGATTGTTGTCTGTGTCTTCATTCAATGATGATTCATTGAGTTGTCTAAGCCAATTGGGTCTAGCCTAAGTGGTTGTGGGATGCAAGCTATCTTACCCACCCAGGTTATATTCCCATAAGTGACATGTTGAGATCATAATGACTAAATTGCTATAATAACTGTTACCTTTATTGTTTGTTGTTTACCTATAATTTTCACATGGTAAATTCTCTTTTTCTCTAGACGTTTATATCTAATTATAATGTGTTTTTAATAAGAAACTTAAATCTATTATTAGTAATTTGTTTAACATAATATCAATAGTTTCATGTTCATAACTATTTTTAATATGTTTTTATAAATTTACACTTAAATTAAAGAATAAATTCATATAATTTCAATTTTCAAATGATATATATAGCATAAAAATAACTCTTACAAACCATCAATATAACCCCAATAAAAAAAAACACTTCTTTTTTATCTACATAGAATAATGTTACACATAAATATAATGTTATAATATATATTTAACATTATTCCATGCACACAAAAAGGGAAAATGGAGAAAAAAAATAAAACACTTTTACCACTGCATTGATGACTTGTAAGAGTTATATTTCTACTATGTATATGTAACATTATTTTATGCACACTAACAGAAAAGAGAAACAAAATATATATATGACTCACAAAAATATATATGACTTTATATATTTTCTCTTATTTACAATAAGAGAAAGAGTTCATAAAATATACTTTCTTTATATACATAAAGAATATTTTTCAGAGTACTTCTCCTCGTATAATTTAATGTTAACAAACAAACGTGCTTTTAATTTCAATAAGAAAGACAATAACTACATGACAGATTTCAACATCATAATATGCATATATTTGCTCACCACTATTAATACACTACCTTTGTTAAATCTTAAATTTTAAATACCGAAAATAAAAATAATTAAAAAAAATAACACAAAACAATTATAAATGACTTATCTCGAATTTGTTATGATTAATTTCGGAAAATAATTGGCCGTCATGAGCCACCTACCCTTTGGTTTTTTGAATAAACAAAGTTTATCATTATTTTTCTGGTTTTTGAATAAACAAAGTTTATCATTATTTTTCATTTTCTTTTTCGTCCAACAAAAAAATCGCAATTCTTTATATTAAAAAAAACCACATTGTAAACAAAAGGTCGTAGCTGGTCAATGAGCATAGCTCAACTCAGTATCAAAAACAAATCTAGTAATGACCACTAAAAAGATAAACAAATACAGTAGTCCAGAAAATAAGATCCATACAAAGACCAAAACAACAAAATCATAAAGGTTGATTTTGAGGAGCATGAAAAATGACCTGGGCACCATGTCCCTCCCATAATTGCCAACTAAGATCATCCATATTAATCCTTATTTCACAAAGAGTGTCTGCAATCATTTTCCTTTCTCGAAAACCATGATTGAAAGAAAGATCTAAAAAAGACCCATATATCTTAAAATGTCTTCATAGATTAGTCTGAGCAATAGATTTTTGGGCGGCCTACGAAGCTTGATACAATTAATCACGAGAGAAGAGTCCCCGGAGATCTAAAGTTGAAGGATAACATAAGAATTGACTAGATGAAGAATAAGACGAAGAGCTTTGAATTCAACCACATTATTGGTATTGGTAGCCCTGTTGATACCCGCTAAAAACTTGATCCATCGATCCTCATCAAAATGGGAAATGCCCCTTGCTCCCCCCAAAGCAAGTTTTCCCTAAGAAGCTCTTTCAAAAAACACCAACTAATGTTTTTATCAATAATTGGATCATTGATAACTGTGGGAGCAACAAAGATCTTCACTTGGGGAAAGGATAGGAGAATAGCCATCGATTGAGAAGCAATGGTGAAAGACAAAACAAGTGTACCATGACACATGGCTCTATTGCACACTATCCAAGCTCCCCATATAAGCAGCACCGACAACACTCTGTAAGAGTAAAAGGAAGGGTCATGAAACTAGGAATCTCATGCCTCAATAAGATTAGTGGCATTCCAATGAAAAGGTTGAGAGATTCAATTCGAGACCATCTGCCACATAGAGATCATATAAGGGAAAAAGATAAAAAGGTCTCCGATAGATTCCGAAGCAGAACAATAGAAGGGACATCTGCTAGGTCCCATGCCAAGAAAGGAGATAAGTCTGTCCTAAACTAGGATTTCCCATGCAATGCTAGCCAAAATAAAAGCTTCAACTTAAGCAGTTAATTGAGTTGCCATAAATAGAGATACCACCACTCAGGCATTGGGAGAGATTCATCCAATTTGATGGTTAAATATCCCAGACGAGGTAAGTAGGAGCCACATGTGGCATTCTTAGACCATCTGTAAACAACCTCCTGCTAAGACCAAAAAAGTGTGCGACCTATGAAGATCATTGATGAAACTTTTCCAAACTAAAAGCTGATGTCCTATGAAACCCAACTCATGTGTAGATTTCCAACATTGAAGAAGGGTCGTGGAATTTGCATGCTCCTGAATTTGATAAAGAAATATGATACCCAGAAATCGAAGATGATCAATCATCTCCATGGGAAGACGGTAAGCGTCTAAGCATATGAACCAAGGGTCAAGACCAATCCGAAGCTTCCTACCATTACCGATCTCCCAGGCCAACCAGTTCCCAATAAGATCGTAACCCTTGAGCATGGTTCTCTAGTTGATCGAAATGTTCTTGGTTTATTTGTTTGAGCACAGATCGATTCTTCCATTGAAAGAGGGTATATATATTTTTGTTTTATGGCATCAACCCATTGACCTTCCCTGGAGATCAAATGCCAAATTCCCTGTAATGTCCCCATTCAAATAATTGCATAGCGGAAAAATTCCATCAATCCTACTAGTTCCCTAGGTTGGGTGGAAACATTGGGAAGTTAATAAGGGAGCTAATAAATGGTGTTTAGACATTAGAAGGATTAAATATTTATGTAATGGAGTTAATTAAATGAATGCAAGTGAAAAATGAAATGGCTATGGAGAATGGAGACACATGGAGACTGTGGGGCCCAATCAAGCTAGAATTCATATGTTAAATGGCATCCTCCTCTTGTAATTTCGAATCTATGGGAAGCCTAATGTTTTGGGATGGATTATGAGGTTAATATACTTGTCCATATACTTCATAGGTTGAATTTGGGATGAATTGTAAATTACATGGGAGAGGAAGAGCCAAATGGGAGTTTCATGGACACATTCCCCTTACATTTATGACATCTATGACACCAATGATGGAGATTCTATGACAGTTATGACACAATTCAGATCTGAAGGCTGACATACTGACATGTCAGGCCTGAATAGAGCATCTTGGAGGTCGAATTTGGGAGTTGGAGAAGGCCAAGAGGCTCCTACTCAAATTTGGAAGAAGAGGGAAGGTGAAGAGAGAGGCCACATGGCATAGCATGAGCAACCACACCAATTAGACTTGGATTTGGTTTATGGATGGATTTGGAACCTTAGAAGACCAATAATGTTTATAAAATACTGGGATTATCCATGAGAAGAACCTTTTTATCATTTGTGAAATTTGCTATTGTTAAGAAAGAGAGCTAGTGAATGACTAGTTCATGCCTTAGCCAATTTTGAGGGTGAGAGATTCCCATCCTAGTTGGTGTTTGGAGAGGCCACTTAGGTATTTCATGAAGCTTTAATGGAGTCTTATTTGCAGGTGTAAGATACAAGAAATCATGTGGATTCTTCTATTGCAGCACTCTCTCTCAACTATTTCCAGTTTTCACACCATATTCATGCCAATGGAGGGATTGCGCTTTGGTTGAGCTATTGATATCTTTGGGGAATATTCTAATGCCATTATATTATGTTCTAACTCATATGCTCTATATTTCACTTCCATAATACTCTCAGGTCGAAATACCCAAAAGAATTCATGTAAAAATGCCGAACAATGAGGAAATAGTGTCATTTCCCCACTATCTTGTTGTGAACCGTTGTAATGCTGATGATTTCGAATTGGGAGAGCCTTTCATTGTCCATTTATGATTGGAATCAGTTCAATATTCTCTGTTATTCATTCTCATAAAGTTTCAAGTTGAAATTCCCAAGAGTTGTATGTCAAAATTACATTTAATGAGCAAACAATGACCATTTCCACTCTATTTTGATATATGCCATGGTAATGCTTATTATTTCGAATGGAGGAATGTATCTCTGATAAATGTATGATGGATGGACTGTAATTAATGTGTATTTCAAGTCTCATGTTCAGTACTTAAGCATTCGAAGCCATTTTACTCATTTTTATTGCACTGGGAGAAGATTTGGTGCATTTTCCCCAAGGGTCGACATTGTGACTTGGGATTTGTTTTGGAAAGAGTCATAGAAGCCTGTATAAACTGAACCATGATGCATATGAGACTTTGAAAAGGTACCTTACACATACCCAACCTCTGTTCAGAAATTCAAGTGACTTTGGGATCATTTGTGAAGCCATTTCCGGCAATTACCCAGGGGGAATTGGAACCCCAATTTGCTAGTAAAGACTCCTACTTTGAACAGAACATTAAACAAGTTTGAAGAAGTAATTGTGAGGTCACAAAACATACATTAAAATCATAATTGATTTATTATATCAGTCATACACCTTCTCTGAATATTTGGGAGCAATTGGGCTGATTTAGAGACCAAGACACTAAAACTAGTCAAGAGCCAAAATTGTGAAAAAATTGGAAAATTGAGCATTTTAATAAAATTCCAAAAAAAGGGACATTACATTCCCCTACTATCTAAATCCATAGCAAACTAGGATAATACTTTAATCCCCATCCACCAAGCTCAATAGGAATAGTTAACCTTTTCCAAGCAATCCAAGGGAAAGATTGCTTGTAGTCCATGACCCTCCACAAGAAATTGAAACACATTCTTCTAATTCTTTTCATGGTACCTTGAGGGATATATGCTATAGAGGCCCAATATACATGAATTTCCTCCAAAAATGCTTTCATCATAATGATTCTTCCATCACGAGAAAGCCATTTATTACACCATAGGTTTAATTTTCCATCTATCTTGCTGACTAGCCACAACCAGTCTTTCCTTGAGTAGTCATTAGGCTTGATGATAAAGGCTGGATATTTTATACCATGGTTAATATCAATAAGAGTGAAGTTAAATTAGGAGAAGATCCAATCCATAAATACATGCTCCAGATTCATAAAGGATATGGTCGACTTTGTTTCATTACAGAGCATACTTGTAGCTTCCATAAAAAGGAAAGGATAGGTTTGATCATAGAGATTTCCTGCGACAACAATAACCTTGATTCTGCCATGGTATTTTGCACCGAGGATTGTCTTATCGAGTCCTTCCACCACCAGAATAAATAACAAAGGCATCGAAGGACATCCTTGACGCGGGCCCCTCTCTGGCTTGGAAAAAGGGGATGTTGATCCATTGATAAGAATAGCAAAAGAAACCAACTAGACATGAGACATCATCTGGTTAATCACTGGTAGATCAAAGCCAATATGAATTAACAAGAGCATGATATAGGTCCAATCCACACGGTCGTATGCTTTGGATAAATAGACATTCATAATAGCTTCCTGATTTTTTTTTTATCTTGGACGAATGAACGACTTCATGGACCATCCCAATTTCCTCATGGACTTGTCTCTTTTCAAGAAAGGTAAATTGTTGAGAAAAAATCACCTTTGAAAATATTTCTCTAATTATGTTTGTTGTGACCTTTGCATAGATTTTGTAAATACAATTGCATAGTGAGATAGGACAAAAATGCTCATAAGTCGTTGGATCATCCGACTTTAGAATAAGGGAAATAAAAGTAGCATTAAAAGTTGCCAAAATACATCCTTTGACTATGGACTCTTGAACCACCTCCAACGATTCATCCTTAAAAAAATCCATAAGACCTGTGAAGAACTCAACCGAGAATCCATCCGGAATAGGGCTCTTGTCCTAGTGCATGGACTTAATCGTTGACATCATCTCTTTAGAGGAAACCGGTTCATTAAGGGAGAATTTTTGTTCATCATTACCAAAGGAAGGGTAATGTATAATCGTGTTGAGCATAACATTAATAGTAACACCTTCGTTCTCATGAAAAATATTTTTGAAATGGTGAATGTTAAGCTTTACTTAATCATCAAACCTAGAAACTTTGTTGCCATGTTCATCGTCAAGGTGCCACAGGGAATTATTCTTGATGTGGTGTTCTATAAAATTAATGGAAATACTTCGTATTATCATCACCTTTTTTGAGCTAGGTCACCCTGATTTTGAGTCGAATGCTTGCTTCCAAATCTTGGAGAATTTTCCTTCTAGTTGATTCAAGCCACCCAATATCCATCCTATGTTCATTGTTGACAAAGCCCTCTGGATTAGCCCCATGAAAAAGGGATAACTATTCTTCACTCCAACAGAGATCAATCTCCTAGAACTTTTTATATTGATCATCCCAAGTACAAGATAAGTATTTGATCAACCGAAGATTATTGAGAATTTGGACTCCAGCTGAGGATGGTCTTCCAGGATCATAAGTCCTCTACGAATTTTTTACTATGTTCACATAATCCTCATTAAGAAGACACTAATTATCAAATTTAAAAGGGATGGGGTCTGGTATTATCATCAATTAACTCAATGAAAATGGGAAAATGATTTGAGCATCTGCTCTCCCCCACCCAGTGCTCGATCTGAAAAGCACCATGGAGAATACATTCGTTGATCAAGAAACAACCAATCCTTTTTGTAATATGATTTTCTCTAGATCTCATGTTCCTCCAAGTAGGTCGAAGAACAACAGGAGGAATATCAACTAAGTTGGCATCTTCAATAGACCTAATAAAGAAATCAGCCAGAGGGTTAGATATACTATGGATACCCCAAGATTCTTGATCCCCTAGAGAGAAATGTAAGTCTCCACCAATGATGACTCTGTCACCCCGTGGTAATCCATCCGAAAAAAATGATCCCAAAAGTCATGTCTTTGGTGGTTGGGTTCATATATGTTAATCACCATCAAGGCCCATCCAAGTGTATGGCCCAATCCTCGCACAATAAAGATTCTTGAATGAGCAATATCTTAGGTTGATATTTTTCAATCATCCTTTCGAGGCCCTCTTTTACATGTCTAACACAAATAAGATAATGTACAACTATATAATACAATTATATATCATAACACAAATAAAAATTTTAAATAAGCAAACATGAATTTTTTTAATTACTTTTTAATTTCACTACATTTAGTACAATAACACATAATTTTTTTTGAAGCACAACAATCCTTTAAAAAGCTTTACAAAGATGAATGTAAAAAGTTGGATGTATCCAACTCATGTGGGATACAACACAATTACAAAATGCACTTCAAATATGATTTCATTTTACTTTTTGTTTTATCTTTTAAATTTGATATGCTTTATCTCTAACTATAATAATATAAAAGAGTGTTATTTCTTTTATTTTGATAACAAAAACTAACTCTTTAAATCTTTCATTTAAGATTAGAAATTTATTGTACTCAATTATAAACTATAAACAACTACCATCTTAAATATAAAATTTGCTAAAAAAAATTTAAAATATATTAATGACATGTAAAATTAAAAATACATATCAGAATTACAAATCAATTTAAAGTAATTCTATGTAGCCCCAAATTCTAGTGGCATATTCTATGTGGCCCTAAATTCTAGTGAATAAAAAAACAAAGCCCGCTCCACTTGATTAGTTATTGACTACTTCGAAGAACTTTGCAAACGCCGTTGTCACTTTCTTTAAAAGGAAACTCTAATATCTGAAGAAAATTGCACCCTAATTCCATATGATTTTCTTTCACGTGGTTTTTTTTAGATATTCATTAAAACAAAATCTAATAAATAAAATGCTTCACTAACTAAATCATTTTAGATTGCAGTGCAATCTCACTTGTGTTCCCCGTGGGCCGCCCCTAACGCAAAACAGGAAAGATTTCATTAAAAAGTATCTAATAAATTAATAAAAATTAAGATTTCATTAAAAAAAATATCTAGTAAATAAAATGTTATTTTAGATTGCAGTACAATTTCACTTGAGTTCCCCGCCCCCAATGCAAAACAAGAAAGACGAGTTCAAAAAACAACATATGAATAATTAGTTGGCCATTTTATTTAGCTAAATAGAAAAAGAATCATACCAACTTCCAAGATTCTCCGAGATTCTCATTAAATGTTTAAAAGAAAAATTATCAATCTTGGAAAAGCAATTTTACCACACCGACTTTACGAATTGAACAGTAAAATTTTGCATCAATTTTCATTTTGCAAAAACTAGAAAGATTCCATGTAAAGCGACAGACACCTACGAGTACAAGAATGGAAAGGAAGATAGTGAACATAATTATAATGTGGTTGTTGAAATGTAATTGTAGAATCTGTGTAGTCAATTCCAATTTCACACTGATTCGACATTGACCGTCGGGCACCCTCAGACTATTGACATGCCGAAGATTCCCAAGTTTCGGGGAATCAGGTCTGCTACTGATTTTTTTAATTAGGTATTCCGATTATTAGGGAACGGAGTTTCCTCTGAGACCAAGGAAACTCCACCCACCGCCTACGTGTCGGGCGACCTGTCTTAGGATCTTTGTACAAGTGTCAGATAACGTGTCAAACTGCCAGGCTGTCCACACGCACTTTAGGTCATAAAACGCCGTTGCTCCAGTCTCCGAACGCTGTACGGAACAGCGTGGTAAAGTACACGGCAAAAGGGATCAAATTTGAAGGGCAGGGTCCCATTTTACTTTGAAGGGCCGTGAGAAATTGAATCCTTCAATGTTGACATGTAAAAATAAATCATTTTGTACAACAAAATTTTATTATTTATTAAAAATAATGTATAAAAAAAAAATGACAATACGAGGAAATCTGGAGTGATTCAACATTTACATGGAATTAGTGAGGTAAACCATGTACTCTCTTGGTCCCTCCTTGGAGCATATAGTTTATTGAATTTAGATAAAGGACAATTCTGTCAGGCCAATGAAATACTTGGTTGTTAGGTACTTGATAAAATAAGACATTGGAATTTGGAAGGACCTTTGAATGGAGGATTGACTCAACTTGATGGTGGCTCTATTGGTCAAGTGTGATTGGGCCTACCTAAAAGAAAAACCCCAGAATGTAATACCTAATGCTTTCATGGAGAAACTTTTTTATTAACCCTAAATTCAATAGTTATTTTTAGAATTGAATCATGTCCTCCCCACATGCTCAAATCAAAGTGATCAAACCAAGGCTCCAATTTTAGGTGGATTATGGATAGTCCCTCCAATGTATATCGAGTTTATACCCCAATTCGAAGTGATCAAACAAAATTCTCAATTTTAGGTAGATTATGGATAGTCCCTCCAATCTATATCGAGTTTATCAGCCCTATCGAAAAGGTTAAGTATTTATTTGTCCACTATAAGGAAGAACTTTAAATTCTCCAACAAATATCACTACAAGTTGGGTGTCTAGTTTTACCAAAGTCAACAAGGAAGACGAATCATAAACACACATTTGGGAGGTTTGCAACAACGAGGATGTTGAAATCATGTTCTTCGCTAGATCATTGCACTCCCAGTCCCTCATTCATGAACGTTCATCGAGGGATTCCCTTGTTTAGATATATTGGTAGACAATTTGTACTTCTTGTTTCCATTATTAGAACGCTGACAGGAAAACGAAGGGGTCAGAGTCTACAACATTTATAGTGTCAGTTGTTAAATATTTTATCCTTTCAACTATTGGATTTCATTAAGGAAATTGGAACAATTCAAACACTTATATTCAAATATTGTTATTTCTTTCAACCTAATGTTTACAATTCACGGCAGATAAATAACATTGACAGATTTGGAACTTAAATACAAGGCTCTTTCTTCTTGCTCCTCCGCCCAAACGAAGTTGTGGTCCTAGACTATGAAAAGTATACTTTATTTTGGTTATGATTTCATTTAAATATTGGTTTTTTAAGGTTACATCTATTGAGTATTCGAGACTTAGTCTGGCAGAAACGCAATCACATAATACATTACAAATTTCAAACAACATTTTGGATGGAGAAATTTTAAACCCTTATATTTATAGAACCAAAAGGAAGTCCAACAAGAAACACATTTAACTTTTATCCACATATAAAATGTTATAGAAGTGTAAAATGCTATACATACCTGTAAATTCACGACAACCAAGTCGACAGCTTAGCTCTGCATAATCTTCTGGAGGAAATAGAAATTAGGGAGACATTGAAGCATAGAATTGGAGAGTTGAGAGTTTGAGTCCCGACCTCCGACTATCCTATACTGGTAAACCCAAAATAATGTTTTTTTTCACAAACTTCACCAATATCTTTAAGTTCGGGGAAGCTCAATCCAGCGTACCCAACGTTCTACCTTCGCTTCTCTTGCTCCCACCTGTGAAAAAGGTGGAACCTTTGAGTTTCCCACCGCAGAAGACAACGAGGAATTAGAGTGTGCAACTGTTTCCTTCTATAGAAAGACGATTGGAAGAAACACCATCTCAATTCCACAATATCCCGACTCTCCTGAGTTGGTTTACCTTGCCCGAGGTAGGCGAATGCATGTTTGTGTATTTCACATGATTACAAAAAAAATCATTTTATAATTGCTTCTACATAACATAGATATATCTGTGCAGGTGAGGGAAAACTGGGTATTGTTTTCCCAAGGTTTCCAGAGATTTTCAGAGATCATTCTTCATTATGAGGGTGCTCATGGCATAGATCAGAGAGCCCATGGGGGGAAGAAGAAGAAGAAGAAGAGGACTCAAGTCAAAAGGTGAGGTGAGTGAGGAGGGGAGACGTAATAGTGATATTTGTAGGAGAAATCCACTGATGCTATAAAGATGGGAGCGAGCCCGTCTAAATCGTAGCCATTATAGACATAGGAAACCCTCATAAACAGCTCGGGCTCAAGAGTTACCGTGTAAGCATCCCGACAAATTAAGTAATGATAATATTTAGTTAGGTATATGACAAATTCTTTCGTTTCTTTTAGAGATGACTATATGCATATTGTACAACCATTCTCTATGGCTGGCCCTCCATTCCAGTTGCCTTTGTCTCTACTGCCTAACCCCCTTCCTCCAATGAGATAAGTAGACTAAGCGGCCCAGGTGGACCGTGGGAGACTGGGAGTCTTGATTCAAATGATTCTGACCCCAGTAAATGAATTGAAATTGGAATAAATCCTAGAATCATGGACAAACTAGTATAGGATACGATTCATGAGCACAAACAAAGGATGGCATGCTGCTATCCTGCTACCAAAGATCTGTCATCCCAGTCTTGTGGTGGTCATAATAGAAATGTCTAGCACTGGGTGAAACCCTGGTTTGGAAACTTGCATACCCATTGGACCAGGTTAGTTTCAAATCTAGCAAAGATTGCTCAATGCATTGTAAATTGCAACTTGTAAGTTGTAACCCAAAAAACAACACCATTAGTTTTTCCTTACAGAGCCTTGACAGTGGAGGGTTATCAAATCAATTCACCATCCATAGATATGACTCATGTGAGTATTTAATTTCACATCATATACTCAAATACTCAAGTGACTTGTAAGTTGCGAGATCACGTGACTCAGTGAACAATAAGATGACAGATGGAAATCGAGTTGGCGGGTGGCATCATCTCACACCAAGATTTAATGAAGTTGGTGAATCAGTAAGGCATGCTAATTCCATTAAATGCTTTGAAAGTGAACATCGAATCATGAGTTACAATCCTGACTCACCGAGTTACAATCATGAGTTAGGTAATTTATTTTACATATATATATTTTTATTAATATATTTAGTATTTTTTTTTTGCATTAGTTTGAGTGGGCTAATGCTTTGAGCTTCACTTAGGTATATTGTTTATAAATTCATTTTTAAACAAAAACTTCTAGTAAGAAAAAAACCGTACCAATTATAAACATAAAACCCTATGTAAGATTGTAAAAAAAACAAAAATTGTATAAGTTTTATCATGTTAATAGTCAATAAAATAACATAGCATCAAAGTATATAACCTTAAATTGAAGAGTGCTATACTTAGCTTTTACATTATGACAAAAATAGAAGAGTGCCATACTTAGCTTTTACATCATGAAAAAATATAGCTTTTATATCATGACAAAATAAAACTTCTTAAATAGAGAGAGTTCCTTGCTATTGAAAGAACAAGGAATTTGAAGGGAAACTCCTTTTGTTTTATGAGTATACAACACCATAACACTTTTAGTAAGATGAGTTCCTTGTCGTTGAAAAAACAAGGAAATTGAGGGAAATATCCTTTTGTTGTATTAGTATACAACACCATAACACTTTTAGCAAAGATGAGTTCCCTATTTTTGTAAGTTGTTGACAACTTTAGATATACATTGTTATGAGTGAATTGACGTGATCAATAATTAGTTCCAAATCAACAATTAGTTTGGAATATCCATTGACATGATAATTCGCAAAAGAAAGAAGTGGTATCAAAGCTCTATGATCTTCCCAATTGGTAGAGCCTCTCATTAGTACATTTTGAAAGTAACATGATGAAGTATTTGAAAAATATAATTCACCCTTAGCTTTACCCTCTTGGTTGTCTTTGCTAGCACCATCAAAAAAACCACGAGGGGTGTCCTTATTTATTGCTAGATTCCCATGTTGTTTCACTAGCTTTTTTTGTGGGAGTTTTTTTAACTTCATCATGTACATATTTAATTTTTTGAAAAACTTCAATTGGAAATCAAGGTATCTCCGTTAAGATAAAGTTATTCTTAGATATCTAAATTCTCCATGAGGAAACCACATGAAGAAAATATGTTATGCCGTAGAAATGTCCTTTATTGAGGACATCAAGAAATTCTTAGTTAGTGATGGACATTACCATTTACATTTTTTGTTTATTAATGAAACAAGGTCCTTCCAAATTTATTTAGGAAAATTGCAATCTAAAAGAATGCGTTGAATAGATTCCCCATTTTATTAAAATGTTACTGCTTTTTGTGAATTTCAGTGATTTCCAATATGGTGGGTTACCCTTTACCATGGTCTTGATGTTTCCATTGATATTCCATTGGCCCTAGTTGTATTGGCCTTTCTTTTTATTCAACCTCAAGATCCTCCCAGAGTCACAAAGAGGGATCTCGCTTTTATTTATTCAATATCAATCAAATCAAGTTCTTGATTTGGGAGAAGTTGCCAGACGATAACTAGTTTTTTCTATTAAATATCCTCAAAGATGATATAATTTCTCATGAAGACACTATGGGTTGTAAGATAAAATAGTCAATAGGCCTTCGATTTCCTATTGTACCCTATGCAATGTCATGTGTGCACCTTCGTTGGAGAGAACATTCAAATCAATTCAAGATGCATTTGATCTTTAAAGTTCAATTCTATGGGAATGTTGGATCTTGGAGTGTTGTAGATCACACCTTAGTACACCATTTCAACATTCATATATTTAAAATATTCATTAAAACATAATAAGTTAATAATAACACATTTTTTATAATACGTCATTTTACACATTTCCAACATAAATATAAACACTAAAAATATCTTTTAAACAATATTAAAACCTTTCTACCATAATTTTTAATGATTCCATGAAAATATTCCCATCAATGTATTCATTAATCAAATTGAAAATTTCTATTAATGTAATTCATTAATTATACAGAAAATTTCACACTAACAACAAGATAGTAGTAAGTGTATGCATTATTTTATGTTGAGAAATATATTTATCCCATGAAAAGACTCCCATCAATGTATTCATTAATCAAATAGAAAATATTTCCATTAATATATTTCATTAATTATACAGAAAATTCCACACTAACAGTAAGATAGTAATAAGTGGATCATGGATGCATGATTTTATGTTAAAAATATATATGCTAAATATAAATAAAATTTAACATTAAAAAAAAATTAAAAATGTTACACCAACCATAATCGAATGTGTAGAAACACCAGATATATATTACAAAACCATGATAACAAGGTGAGTATAAATCCCAAAAATATGTACCAACCTTAATTAGAAATATGTGGTAAAAACTAAAACCCAAAATTGCAACAAAACGTTTAAAAGTGTAAACCTGCTTATCTGGATCGATGTGTTCGGTAATTACTCCAACATATACTAAAATTTCAACTACAAAAATACTTTCGATATTATATCCTTCATGTATATATTCTTCTAAGACGAATCTTTGCTCGAGATGACGCTCTCCTCACTTCTAATAGCTTTACTTAAACCTTTTCTACGATTCTTATGATAATAATAAGTCAATGGATATTCTTATGCTCAGCAATCAATACAAAATAGTTAAAATTCACCATTTTAAATAAATTTTAAGAATATCACACAAGCCATAATTGAATGATGAGTTTATATACCGGAAATGTATTACAAAAACATAACAGCATATGACGAATATAAGTACCAGAAATAGAAATATGTTCCAACATTAAATAGAAATGTTTGGCAAAAGCTAAAACGCAAAATGGATTTGATCGCTAATTATTCCAAAATGTGCCCAAAAAACAAATACAAACTACTGTCTTCTAACACAAATCTTGGCTCTACTCAAATGTAATAGCTTTACTAAGAGCTTTGTGTAGCTTTTCTTCCATTCCATTTCATATTTGGATATTTGGATTTCCATGGTTTTCAGAACATGAGTGCTCCGCAGCAAGCACTGATAAACAGGGATTTCCCTCTCATCATATCCCTCCATGTCTACCTTTAACATGCGAAGATTAGCAAGCGGAGAGGCTAGATACACTAGTATTGCATCTCTTTTGATTCCCTGCATACCAAACAACTTATTGTCATGTCACTGCCCTAAAACTGCGTGCAAAAACTATTTTGATTTTGGGCTAGAGGCCATATAATCATGGCATGCCCTCCAAATTTTGTACCATGAAACTATAAAAAACAATCACAGGACAAATATGACTGCACAATATTTAATACTTTCAGTGATAACCTCTTGAGGAATTTCGTATGACAGGCTTATTGAAGGGAGTGTATAATTTGCAAACACCAAAATATGAGAACAAAAAACATGTGAGAAATCAGTTAGTTGAGGGTGTGTGCAAGAAGTTGAGGACCTTTTAGATGCAATAGTGGAGTGAAGTCAATCACTCTTGATCCAAAAAAAAAATCATCCCAAGCAATCCCGAACCTGCCAAGCCTAGTCCCAGGGCTTCCAACAGGCATGCCAATTAGGATAGTAAACCAAATTGCGCCTCCGTTTTATTTAAGCAAATCGCACCTCCGTTTTATTCAAGCAAATCGTGCCTCTGTTTTAGTGAATAAAATCGTGCTCGCGTTTTGGAAAGTATGTTTTTTTTTCAACAAGTTGAGCCCGTATTTTTTGCCACATTGCATGGCTATTGGAGTTGGATGGAGCAAATCTCGACTGGGAGAACGTGTTTTTGGGTGTGCTGAAGCCATCCACCTCCACCTTTGGATCAACGTCCTATTTGTCAGATATTTTCATAATTTCTTCTCATGTTTTTTTCTCTTTGTTCATCAATTTATTTTCCCTAATTTGAAAAATTAAACCAAAATAAATTAAATTATGGCCAATGGAAACAAAAACCCCAATGTAATTGCCCAATGGAAACCAAATCCCCAATTTAATCATAGAAATTAAATAATTTTGATTATTTACCAAAATTCATACCCAAAATTCACATGCCCAATGGAAACCAAAACCCCAATTAACTCATAACAAATGATTTTCACTATTTCCATATGCATATTCACAAGCATCCTTGTGAATCCATACCAAAATTCACAAATATGCAAAGTTTGTCAAGCACATTGCAAGTTTGCATAAGTAATTTACATGCCCAATGTAAACCAAAACCCCAATTAACTCATAAAAAACAAACGAACTTCACTATTTTCATATATGTATATTAGCAAGCATCATTGTGAATCCAAACGAAAATTAACAAATATGCAAAGTTTGTCAATTATATTGCAAGCTTGCATACAACTAAAAAAAATCAAGTAGAATTTATATATTCCCCTAAAATACATAAACAAACGTGGTAAATCCCTTGCCTCTATCCGAAGGAGATAATTATCGGATTCAAGGAGATGTTCTTGTAGGATCAACTTCGAGATTCAAGGAAAATGCAATAGACATATCCCAGATAGAGTGGTAGATAATGGTCTTGGGCTATAAGCCATGAGTCATGTAAGTATCAATATAATACAACAAATCCATTGTAGAAGTCTATTGAATTTATCAATCTATGAAGCACTCAATGTATCAAACTATAAATAATCAATGAGACCATGAAACTAAAATATCTGACTACCACATACCTGACTACTTACCTGTGGTCATTCGGCTAGACCATCGGGATCACCTCTAAAAGCAACGGTATCCTTTAGCCTCTCATGCTCGGAGTAAGGAAACAAGTATCGTGACTTTGATGAGTTCTTGTTTGGCATTGTTTGCAGCTGGAGGTTTGTGCCAATAACTAAGTTTGTATAATGGTATACAATTTGACCTGGTCTATAATCTTCAAATACATAACCTTTTTTCTTTCATGCATGGGAAACCTGTGTCAAATATTCTCCTTTGATAACCATCAACCCAATTGGAAAATCATTGCCCTCAGAGTCGCTTAATGAGACAATGAGGGTCTGCTTCCCATCCAAGCAATGTGCCAGCCAGTAGTCAGTGTTCCATTCATTGTCTCTCAGGGCAACCACTGCGTATATGTGCCCTACATAAAATAAAGTGCAGACCTAGGAGTCAGCTAACTAAACAAAACTAGTCGTCAAACATTTCGAAGTGATCAACATAATAGTCGAACCTGGTTGTATGAGATTTGAAATGTGGTCAGAGTCATGTGAAATAGTCGACTGGCCCTCCTCCAACTGGGATAATTGTGCAGTTATTTGTCGACCAATGGGGAGTGATACACGAGAAATTGTGTCTATATACTCTTGAGTTAGGGGGAAGATTCGGAAGAATACATTGCCTTTGCTAGCTCCTTAATTGCAAGAAAAACAATGGTAGAGATGTTGTATGGTGCCCCTCAATGTGAAATTCTCCAAGCTTGGTTTCTTTCTTGCTCAAATGTGTCTACATACTCCACCATAGTGACCAAGTTAATGTTGCCTTTGCTAGCTCTTCAATTGCAAGAAAAACAATGGTGGAGATGCTCTATGTGGCTCCTTGCTCAATTAATGGATTCTTTCTTCCTCAATTTAGTCTTTATTTCTTGCTCCTCAATGTATACCATGCTCCAAGCAATACTTAGAAACTTGTGGTGGAGATTCTTGATTCACAAAACAAATTTGTGTGGAAATATGGTGAAGAAGATAATGTTCATGCACTCAGCTGTAACCTGAATTTGCACGCGGACTGTCAAACCTGTGAAAATGTGTTTAGAGTGTTTCTCGGAAAACGACTACTACTGTTTATACTAAGAATAAACGTGCACGCGTTATTGTTAACTAAAACGGGGGCGCGTTTTGGATACATAAAACGCGTGCACGTTTTACTTTAATAGAATTTTGGAGCATTTAAGAAGGTAGTTGCATGGCTAAGGGATCATTCAAGGTTTAGGGGGAATTAACAAGCACTCCCTTAGTCTTTGCTCCTTAACATCCCCCCTTTCTTCAACCTAACTATATTGTTTTACAACTCTAGGGATGTGTAATAAGGGCATACATGGGGATATGTGTGTGTGTGTGAGAGAGATAGGTTAGGGGGTGTTAGTGGTAATGGGAGACATACGAATGTGTGTGTGTGTGTCAGAGAGATAGGATGATGATGATGACAATGGTGGTGATGAGACATACAATGATGATTACAACGATGATCGATGATCATGGTGGTGATGATGGTGATGATGATGATGATGAATGAGGATAATGGCGATGGTGATGTTGATGATGATGATCATGTTGACGATGATGATGATCATGGTGGTGATGAAACATACGCTGATGTTGACAACGATGATCGATGATCATGGTGGTGATGATGATGATGATGAAGTCGGGGATGGTGACGATGATGAAGATGATGATGATGATGAAGATGAAGATGATGTCGACGATGATGATGATCATGATCATGATCACGATGATGATGATGTTGTTGTTGATGATGATGATGATGGTGATTATGATGACAACACACGATTATGATTATGAATATGGCGATAAGGATGATGATGATGATGATGATGATGACGATGATGGAGATGATGAAGATGATGATGACAACGATGATTGATGATCATGGTGGTGATGATGATGATGATGATGAATGGGGATAATGACGATGGTGATGTTGATGATGATGATCATGTTGATGATGATGATGATGATGATGATGAAGATGAAGATGAAGATGAAGATGAAGATGAAGATGAAGATGAAGATGTTTATGATGATGATGATGACAATGATGTTGATGATGTTGATGTTGATGATGATGATGATGATGATGATAAAGATGAAGATGAAGATGAAGATGTTTATGATGATGATGACAACGATGAGGATGAGGATGATGACGATGGTGATGATGATGGCAACGATGATGATGATGATGACGATGATGTTGATGATGTTGATGATGATGTTGATGATGAATATGATCATTATGATCATGGTGATGTTGATGATGATGATCGATGATCAATGATGATGGTGATGATGATGATGATGATGAAGTTGGGGATGGTGACGATGATGAAGATGATGATGATGATGAAGATGAAGATGAGGATGAAGATGAAGATGATGATGATGTCGACGATAATGATGATGATGAACATCATCATCATCATCATCATCATCATGAAGATGAGGATGAAGATGAAGATGATGATGATGTCGACGACGACGACGACGACGATGATGATGATGAAGATGATGTTGTTGTTGATGATGATGATGATGATGACGATGACGACGATGATGTTGTTGTTGATGATGATGATGACAACACACGATTATGATTATGAATATGGCGATGATGATGATGATGATGATGATGACGATGATGGAGATGATGAAGATGATGATGACAACAATGATGATGATGATGACAACGATGATCGATGATCATGGTGGTGGTGATGATAATGATGAAAGAGGATAAAGATGATGGTGATGTTGATGATGATGATGGTGATGATGATGATGATGAATATGAAGATGAAGATGTTTATGATGATGATGATGATGATGATGTTGATGATGTTGATGTTGATGATGGTGATGATGTTGATGATGATGATGATGATGATGATGAAGATGAAGATGTTTATGATGATGAGGATGAGGATGAGGATGAGGATGATGACGATGGTGATGATGATGGCAATGATGATGATGATGATGATGACGACGATTATGTTGATGATGCTAATGATGAAGATGATCATGGTGATGTTCATGATGATGATCGATGATCAATGATGATGGTGATGATGATGATGATGAAGTCGGGGATGGTGACGATGATGAATATGATGATGATGAAGATGATGATGAAGATGATGATGATGATGATGATGTCGACGACGACGACAACGACGACAACGATGATGATGGTGATGATGATGACGATGAAGACTATAATTATGAATATGGCGATGAGGATGATGATGATAATGATGATGACGATGATGACAACAATGATGATGATGATGACAATGATGACCGATGATCATGGTGGTGATGATGATGATGATTATGATGATGATGAATGAGGATAATGATGATGGTGATGATGATGACGATGATGTTAGTCGTAGGGCATGACCTGTGGATGTGTGATGTGGGTGTCTTTGTGTGAGAGAGAGAGAG
>LPNX010025526.1:0-20708 GCA_001517045.1 Pseudotsuga menziesii | reverse complement strand
GAGAGAGTGAGAATGAATGGGGCGATGGGGTGTTAGCAAAAGAGAGGAGGGGGGATTAGAGGTAGGGACAAGAGGAGGGGGGTTAGTAAGAGTTAGGAGGAAAAGGGGAGTCAGGGGGGGGACATAAAATAATAAAAGTATTGGTATAATTGACAAAACAAGCACTCATTTTAGTATTTAAAAACCCACTCCCGTTTTGCTTCACTGAAATGCGCTCCCATTTTGCTTCAATAAAACATGCTCCCGTTTTTATTCAAGCAAATGCGCTCGTGTTTTGCTTCAATAAAACATGCTCCCGTTTTGTTTAAATTAAAAAATGTATTCCCTCCAAATGATAAGGCCGAGCCTCCACCCATGCTTTCATGAAATTCTTATGCCTATGTGTCTACTTCGTACTTTGCTTTGGATTCAACATGCCTATGCCTTGGAGTATGATAAACCATGGATAATTCAGCTTTATATCCAAATTTTCAATATGCTCGTGTTTAGCCGTTCGTCTGATTATGCTGCACACCTCCATTTTTTATGAGCTTTTAGAAATAGATATGGTTTTTTGTAGATTCCAAATATGTAAATTTTAACAAGAATACATAATTTTTTCTATTTTTTTCTTATTTATCTTCTGCCATCACTCTTCAACTCAAAAAACACACTGTTAGTGTTTCGTCCATATCTCTTTCGTTTCTCAACCATTTAAAAAAAATTGTATGGTCCACTAAAGAACACCGACCTCTACATGCTATAAAAAACCCATTTCCAAATAATTGCATTAAGACATTCAAACGTTGCACCCATCATTGACATACCGTTTTCGAGGTTTTATCTCTTAGATAATTACAAAAAATATTTTTATTATTGGAAAAATAGTCGTGCACTAGTACTATATGTTTGATATATGTATTCCGATTTTCGTAAGTTTATTCCATCATTTAGTCACTCAGACGTTGCACCCACAAAAACATATATCTTATAATTTGTCCCAAAAATAAAAAGTGCATGTTAAAAAATATCTAACTTTAGATAGTTAACAACATTTTCAATAGAAAAAAATTATATATTTGGCAATTTCATTCAATTTCCTACATTTCTTGTTTTTTACTCATCGCAAGATTCATTGTGTAAGTGTCTCAAAATATCCATGCAAGTTAATGGATGTCTATTTTTTCAGTTTTCTATTGCATCTAATGCGCCAAAAGAGACCCTCAACTTTGTGCGCTCACCCTTGACCGAACTTTTTTTTTCTGCTATATTTTCCTTCTCTTTACCATGGACTACAAAAATTTTCATAGATAGAAAAACTAAAACATATCACTCTAATTCATAGCCATGTCAATGCAAATGAAACACATCAAACCAATGTTCACAGTGATGACCGTGTCTCTCTTGCATCTATACATTCTCATAAGAAGGGTGACTCACACAAGACAGGGAGGCATTGTAATGACATCTTGGCTTAACGACATCTTCCAAACACAATAGCTTGACCACAGCTGAGATTCCCATTCACCTTTGTATCTTGGGACAAAGCTCGACACTCAATTGCAATGTTGAACAATGCGGCCTAACCCGAGTTGGGCGGATTTCCAAATTCAAAATCCAAATTTGAATGCATTTTCATAGAGCGCCTTTACTAAGTTCAAAATTCAAATGAGGATGTCATTAACGATGATCGTACCTTTCGATGGGATTCTGGTTTTGTCGGATTGTGATCATGGGCATTGGGACGATGATGAGACCGGACGTGGACCAAGCCAAAACAGAATGAAAGCCAGAGGAAGGTTGTCGGCGGCGAAAGGCAGGGTCACCAGCCGAAAAGGCTCACTTTCTAGTGGCCAGATCTGTAGGGCCCTATATCCTCCACCCTTATACGCCAGCTGGCTTATCCAGCATGAATGTACATGTTGGATAAGGTCATCCGTCTGTTGTGGTACACCCCAAGCCATATGAATTTTCTATCCATAACAAATGGGACACCCTCTAACTTCTTTCCAGCCTCCAGAGGGGTCCGTCAAGGTTGTCCTCTATCTCCACTTATGTTCATTCTGATCATTGAGAGTCTCAGCCTTATTATCTTATATGCTCATAAAAAAGGTCACACTATGGGTATAAAGCTCTCACCTAGTCTGTCCATTACCCTTCTCCTCTTCATAGATGATGTTATTCTTTTTGGCCTAGGCACTGTCGAGGAATGGCAAGCATACAAAGAGGTTCTTGACTGATTTAGTTCGGTTACATGCATGTCTGTTAGTATGGAGAAGTCATCTTTTCTATTTAATGAAGTAGATGATGACATCAGAATTCAAATCTCGACGTTCCTCCCATACAGAATGGAACCTATTACTATGGGTTTTAAATATTTCGGATACTGACTCAAGCCACTAGGGTATCGTCCTGTTTACTGGAACTGGCTTATCGAAATGTTTGGAAGGAAAATAAATAATTGGACTTATAGACTGCTCTCCCTTGGGGGCAGGGTTGTCCTTATAAAATTGGTTCTCACGGGTATTGCAATTTACTGGTTTGCTCTAGCTTGTGCTCCGTCTTCTATATTGAACTCACTTAAAAGGAATATCTTCTCCTTTCTCTAGGGATGCTCAGATGGTTACCAAAGATCACACCTAGCTGACTAGAAAACCATCTCATCTCCCATAGAATTTGGAGGTTGGGACATAAAGAATATCGACTGGTTTGGAGCCTCACTAAGACTCAAAAATTTATGGCAGTTACTTTTGGGGAAGGGAATTTGGAGCAGGATTGTAGCTCATAAATATTAAAAAACAGGCCCCTGGTTGTCTGGCTCAGATCTCGGTCATTCTGGATATCAAGATCATCCTATTTTTGGAACGGGTTCATAGGAGTTCTCTCATGGATCACCTGCAATATTGTATGGAAAGTGGGAAATGGTATGAATATTAGACTGGGAGTGGATTCCATTACTAGCCTTAATGCCCTCTTCTTACTCTTTGAAGGCCTTAGATACTACTTGGTTGATTATGGGATCACTTATCTTATCCATGCACAGAATCTGGATGGGGAGACACAAGGTCCAAATTATTGGTATACTACAACAGACTTACATCTTGATGGTGAATGGGAAGACCAATGGTCTGCTTTTGTACAATGCCTTTCTCATGGTGGCATTAAGATTCAGAATACTGAAGACACTCTTCTCTGGCTTCAAAATTCAAGAAATGGTATGGTTATAGCTAGCAGTGCATATGAGCTCATTGTATCTAGAAAACTGCCTCTGGCCCATCATAGTGTTTATACTCAGATATGGCACTTCAATATCCCACATAAAATTAAATGCTTCATTTGGATGGTTATCAATAATAAAGTTAACACTTGGGATAACTTGATGAAAAAAGGATGGAATGGTCCCAATTGCTGCAGTCTCTATAAGGGCCAGCCTGAATTAGTCACTCACTTGTTTGTTGATTGCACATTTACTCAGGAAGCTATTCTTTGTCTTGATAGGACCTTTGATGTACATCTTATTTGGACTAATTCCTCAGTCCTTGAAAACATTACTAGCTGTATCAACAGGAAAAATGACTTACTATTCCTTGCCTTCTTCTTCATCTGGCATTTCTGGAAGACCGGAAACAATATTATCTTCGATGGCAGAACTCCAAATTCTTCCTGGATATGTCACTCGATTATGCAAGATGTGGCATCTTACTTGGTTCCTCTGAAAAAAGGGACAAAGATCAGGAATATTGGTAACCCTCCGAATAAATCCTTTCCCATGGGTTTTTTTGATGGAGTTGCTACTGCCATTTCTGGAGGAGCTGGAGTTTATATTTGGATCAGTGATACTCATCATCTCTTAAACAAACTGGGTTGTGGTATAGGTACCAATACTTGAGCAGAGTTGTTGGCACTCTGGGCTCTTTTGTACATCTCCAAAGAAATTGGTTTGCCTCACATACATATTTTTGGTGACTCATCGGTGATTATTAATTGGGCAAAGGACAATTTTGGTATCTCCATACTGAACCTAGATGCATGGTGTGTTGATAAAAAAATGCTTATCTCCCCCTTCTCTGCAGTGGAGTTCAAACATGTCTACATGGAACATAATGAGAGGGCAGATTCTTTATCTAAGGAAGGGCTCACTATGGCTTCTGGCCATCTAACCTTTACAGATTCTTGTGAAGGTATTGTTAATGGGGAAGTTTCATTACATCTTTTTTAGTAGAGCTCTGCTCTGTAGACCTGCTCGTCTTTTGGAGTATGGCACTTATTTTCACTATCATACTGAGTATTTACAGCATGTTGTTTTGTCACACTTATGTGGCTATTTATACTTGGCTTCCCCATTAGCCCTTCCTTGGATAAGGCCTCTAGGCTCTCTATATCTCCCCTTGGGACATTTTGTGGATGGAGAGATCAGGTTTTTTTGTATTGGATGTATGTCAGATGTCTATTCTACATGGCTTCCTGCTATGAGTGCAAGAACATGCTTATTATTCTGTTTATTTTGATGATGTAACATGTTACCTTTGATTCTCATTGAATATCAAGGAACTGCTATTTTTTCGTCTGGAAAAAAATGTGACTTATATTATATACATATGGTGAGTCCTATACATACAACTGTACAATAAATGTTAAATGTCCATCAATACTACGCTCACTTTAATTATGTATGTTACACTTTTCAAAATTTTGGGTCATCCATATGATACGTTTGGAAAGGTAACAAAATCAAGGTCAAAAGAAGATGTTACATTTATGTTTATTCTAATTAATAGAAGAAAGTACAATATTTTGTTCGACATGCAACCACTTATATATTTTGAGCGTATGATAAATTCAATTATAACATTAAATAATAGTATATGTAATTTATTCATTCCTATGTTTAAAAATCATCATATGTAAGTGTTGTCCTAGATAAGCCAACATTATAGTGGCTTCCACAATAACACTTCGAATTGGACATTATGGCATGCAACATCATTCCTTTCACCTCGCCCACTGAATGACAACACAAGATTGTTTTTTTGTTTTTCAATCTTCATCTCCTTTATTTTTCAATCTCAATCCCGTTAGACAATTAACATAATTTAACTTTTCATGCCGCATAATCTTCTAAAATGTTTCTCTTCATTTCCCAAGGATCTCAACCTCTTTCCTTCTCATTATTTTTCAACTTTTACGTTTCTGCAACTAATGGGTTGATGATTATTTTCCTTTTTGTTGGAAATTAATTATGTGTGGTCAGTGATGCTGTGGAGTTCACTCCACATTGGATCTAATGTCAATAGAGAGGATATAAGAGAAAGTATGGTAAAAATAGCACTCGCTCAGTTTGTGTAACACGTGATATTTCCAAAAGATCGTACACCTTGAGAAGTCACTCACTCAAACAAATCACATATCAATAGATCGATGTTTTTACGTGGTTAAAATCCTCGAAGAAAGAAACAATCCATGACCCTAGCCAAATAGTTACTTGAGGCAATATATTATGCAAAAGAAAAGAAATGTTAAAATGAGTTCCTCACAATCGAAAATTGAGCAAATGACCCTCCATACGTCAAATCACTCTACATCTAGAACATATCGTGAATTTCATATTAGATATGTACAAACGCATACTAATGCATATTAAAGAAACACAATTTACCTAAAGATGCATTATACCAAGTTGATCTTAACTAACTCCTAAGTGTCCTAATGTCGTAACATCCCACCTTAAAATTGGTGGGAATATAGGTGTGTGGGGGAGGCCTCCAAATATATGAAGAATAATTTATATATATGAATCCATCCCATGAATTGAATTTTATTCCTCATCCCACCCAAATAAACTAATCCCCAATATTTATATTACTATGTCAAATTAAAAACCCCCATTGACTCCTTAATATGAGGCAATATATTTTTGAGGTCTTTAGGAGTATTCAAACTCACAATATGAATGGACATGATATGATATTGTCATTTCTAGTGAACCCCTTGTTATAAACACATATAGGTGTAACTAGCCCAACTACAAGTAAAGTGGCCAACCCCGCTTAGTTTTGTGTAGACTAGTAACTCTTGAACAAAACTAAACACTAAAATAATTACCACATAGTTATAATTATTTATCTATAATATAATATAAACATAAAACACATACTATTTAATAAATAAAATAAAATAAACTATTATGACTACCCTTTTCTCTAAGACTACCATAAAATAATATTATTAATTTTATAAATTATTTTAAAAAGTGTTTATTAACATTATTAAAAATATTAATTATAGTCAATAATATAATATTGCTCCAAATTCTCGTATGTACCCATTTATAATATAATGTTAAATTGTTACTGAAACTTCAAAAACTATACATTAAGTCTACCCTTCATGAATATCTACCCTTTTTGAAACTGGTGGTTAACTGCCACTATACATTACGTGGGCCCCTCATGAATCTCTACCCTTCATGAAACTGGTGGGTACGTCGGCGCTTCATGCATCTCTACCCTTCATGAAACAGGTGGTTAATTGCCACACTACATTACGTCGGCCCTTTGATTAAATAAATTTGGATATTAACAAATTAAATATGAAAAATCAATTAATAAAAAATCAGAACAAATTTATTACTATTACAATATTAATACGACGGAGATTTGTTAATAAAAATAAAGTAGTCAATAAAGTAGTCAATAATTCCTCTGGATTATTTGAGGAATTCAACACATGTCGGTTTCGTTTTTTAAAAGGGCGTGCTAATATGTGAACAGCAAAAAGTGTCTATGTTGAAATTGGACTCTAATTCTAATTCTCTATGGTGTGATATTTCAAATTTCATTAAAAAAAATTAAAATAGAAAGTAAAATTCAGAGGATTTTTATTTTTATTAAGGAATTTTTTAGGGTAAAATTTGACAAAAGTTGAAGTGGTAGTTCTCTTGAAATTATCTAATTAAGATGCCCAAAAATAATTGAGTTGGTTAAATCTATTTCTATAATCAAAATTACTATTTCAATAATAAAAAAAATAATTTTAATAAAAAATTATTTCACCAAACTCCAACAAAACTAGGCAAAAAAAAATACAAATCCTCAAAACAATAACTCAGTCCTAGCCAATGTAAATAGAAGCTTTAAAGCATATAGCTCTGCAAAATTATTAGTGCCAATCCCTAAACCAGCTTTAAAAGAAAAGTAATGCTCATCAGAAATATACAGCATACCTTCACTCCCACAACTTCTTGGTTCCCTAGCAGCAGAACCATCAAAATATCCCCAAGGGTAAGATTTGTCAATAATTTCAACAGCTACTAATCTGATCTTCACCACTAAGTTGTCCTGAGAGAAAGAATTCAACAGACCCAAACTGAAAACAGAGACCTGAGAAGGTAATAAAGTGTTGTCCTCAAAACAGCTTTGATTTCTAGCTTTCCAGATAAGCCAAAGAACAATAATGGGTAATGAAATAATATTCTTGACCTCCATGTTAAGACACCAATTTTTCATGCAATTAATAACAGAATCCACACTCCATTTTTTCATGCAATTAATAACAGAATCCACACTCCAAAGATTCTTAATTGTTAATTTCTCCTCAATATTCAGCCAGACACTTTGAGTGAAAGGACAATGCACTCCAAGATGAAAATTGGTTTCAACCTCCAATTTGCACAACGAATATCTTCCTGGACCTTTTCTACATTTCTTCACAATATCATCCCATGTAAGAGCTTTATTAGAGAATAAAAACCAACAAATTTTGTTTGCCTTTATTGGGCATTTAAGTTTCCATGGAACTTTCCACCACCAGGAGTATTCCATCTCATATATGTCCAGTAAATGCACATAGCCCTCTTTCGGGTTATATCTTCCTGATTTAGACAAATTCCAGACCAACTTATCATCCTCATTTGATAATCTCACATGACTTGCTTTAAGTGTAGACAGGTAACCATTCCAGGCAAATACATCATCTTGTTCAATTAGCGATTAGCATGTAGCCAAGCCTGTTCCATCACAGGAGAAATAGGAATCCCAATGTCTTTAAGGGAAAAAACACCAACATAATGTAATTTCTCAACCAAATTCAGAGATAAAAGGTGTCTCCATTTGCACCCCACCCACGGATCCAAACCAAGACAAACCTCAGCCCCATTCCCAATTTGCCACACAAGATTATTACCTATAATGTCAAAATACCATAAAACAGCTTTCCAACAAATGGAGATGCTCCTTTTCTGCTTAACAGAAGATCTGATCCACTCCAATAAAGACAAAGCGTACACATATTTATGGACAACAATCTGAACCCACAAGCCCAATCCTTGAATAACATTCCACACACTCTTAACTGCAAGAGCTTTAGCAAACATAGCTGGGATCTTCAGCCCCCAGCCCCCCATAAACTTAGGGCAAGCCAACGAAAGAAGTCAAGTGGTGTAAAATTCAAGTGGTGTCTAGAGATTGTACACCACTTGATCTTCAGCCCCCACCCCACCATAAATTCTATCTCTAGAGATTGGTTCTTCCATTGTTGGCTTAAGTAAACGTGTTGACAAATTAACTTAAATAATTTCTACGTGTGAAATGTTCTAAGTGTAAAGCAAATCACTTCTGCATAATCGGTTAAGGTGTAGTCTGTTGGAATGCACTCAGGCTGGCCACACCCTTGAGTTACCCCAGGTAGTGCCGCACGTCACAACAGACCGTAGAGAAAGGTGGCGCGTGTTGTGGCCATGACTGGTGGTATCATAACAGTTTTCGCTCTAAGTGAAGCATTGGAGCAGACTACGTTAACAGGTTTCGGCAGAGGGCTTGTGTAGCCAAATCGAAGTTACAGTTCGACAAAGTCACTTAGGGAGAAAAGCTAAGTGTTGGACCAGTTGCAGGTTGCCGAAGAGGTGTCATGCTCAGGAGTCAGAGGCTCTGCAAATTGGACGCTCTGTTGTACGAGCGCTCCATAGGTTCAAAAGAGTGTTTCACAAGCTTGGACGAGCGCTCCATAGGGCGGGCGCTTTGAAGGGTAGGTGCTCCATAGACGAAACGTGCTTCATAGTTGAGCGCGTTGCCCAGACAAAAGCATCGCAGGGCGGGCATTCTACAGAGAATGCACCGTAGGAACGGGCACTCCACAGACGTGCCCCGCAGTTAGCGTGTCGCACTAATGGGTGCTCTGCAAATGGACACGAGCCACAGCGTGGGCGTTCCGCAAACAAGCGCACCGCAGACGCGGGCAGTCCCCAAGGAGAGCTCTCCCCCAGACATCGCAGAGACAGCGTGCGACGCGCGCTCCAGCAGTAGAGAGTTGCGTGATAGGAGGGCACGCACACTCAGGTTATCGTAGCAGCACACTTAGGTGCACTCTGACAAAAAAATTGAAGCATGCCCATTTTGATGGTGCGCTCCAACAGAAAAGTTGAAGAGCACCGTTTTGAGGTCCGCTCATGTGAATGAAACCGTGCAAGACAAGGTTCATTCTGCAGGTCACAAAGACGTGCGCTTTGGGTGCAGCATGCGCTCCGGAAGAAGGTGTGTTTGGAAAACACACATTTCAGCAAAACGATTAAGTGCGTCAAGTGAAGGTGCTTCAGTTGAAGAAGGTGCGTGCAGGGCAAGGGTACGCTCCACAGGAAGAAAAGCATGGTGGCAATATGCGGTAAGAAAGAAGGCATGAGTGGCAAACGTGCACTTCAACAGAGTTGACGGGATACTTGGTTAGTTTTTCGGTTAAGTGTTCCATGACTTGGGAGCACTCCACACTCGTAAGCGAGCAACTTTGCTGCTTGCGAGAGTGTTGTTGGAAAGCGCTAAGGAAAAGAATAGTTGGAGAAAACGTGTGTTTGGGAGAGAATGTGCACGCTGAGAAGAAGGCACTTGGGGTGCGCTCAAGAAGTGAGCACCCCTTAGCAAGCGTTCAGGTTCGACGCGTTTTATCAAAGAGGCATTGAGGGCGTGCTCTAAATAGGAGTGCTCAGAAATGAGCGTTTCCGCAGAACAAGTGCACTCAGAAGTAGCGACCTCGAGAAGGTGTGCATCTGCAGAAGCGTGTCCGCAGAGGTGTGCTCACACCAGCGTGAAACGAAGATGCATCAGGTAGGTTGGCTTGGTGCGGTTGGTTGAGAGAGCGTTCTGGCAGAGTGCTTCGATAAGTGGATGGTTTTGTGCGCTTAAGGAGAAGTGCATCCGCAGAGAAGTGTGTTTGGACAGGTTTTTGTTCAAGTGCAACAATTTGAAGTGTGCCATTGGAAGTGTGCTTCGGTAGAGGAAATCACCCGTCGGAATGTTCGTTCGATGAAGTGTTGGCAAACAAAAGAAGTGCCAGCAGAGGTGTGCTCAAGTGCGGTTTTGCAGAATGACCAGTTGGTGAAGTGTTGGTTCGCTTAGTGTACTAAGTGTGCCAAGGCGAAATGAAGGTTGCTAAGAAGTTGGCAACCAAGTGAGCTGGAAAAGCTCAAGTGTGGTGTAAGTTGCGGCATTGCACAGACATTGTAGCAGCAAGGTTGAAAACAAGAGATGGTTGTGGAACGAGTTTAACAAAGGTGTTGACGAAAACGTCCAAGTATTTGCGAGAGATAAGTGATTTGTTGTAGACCACTTTCCAGGAGCAGGATGAAGGTGGATTGAAGTGTGTTGCGTCAAAAAACGCATACTCCACCTGCGGTTTGGCAAGCCGAGTAGTTGCAGTGGCACCTTGCAATGAGACAGGAAGGTTGCCAATCATGATCGCATCGAAGGTTTGGGAAAGACACTTGATGCGAACAGTTCAGAAGTTGGCAAAGACGGAGAGTTTGACGAGTTGGGTTGGGAAGGAAACCTGGGCCGAGGCTTTTGGAGAAGGCGCTCTTCAACAGCGAACTCAGCAGCTTGATGACCAGGATGACCAAGGCTCACTTAGTCTTGGAAACGGGAAAAATAATGAAGGTGATGCTCAACGATGATTTCTGTTGATGCAAAGTTCAGTCGAGATGGTGGAAGCAGTGATGGATTGCAGCAGACATGAGTTCAAGGGAGTTGCGGGCCTACATGACAATGCGACTTTGAAAGAACAATGGAAATCAATAAGGTGTGAAGTCATGGATTTGGTGATGGCTCTATGCAAGACTGCATTGAGTCGTCAAGGAAATGAGGTGCAGTAGGAAACGAGAGTTGGAACAACAAGCTTGCGGATCCAAGAAAAGGATGGCGATAAGACTCAACGACTTTTTGATGAGGAGTTGGATGAACAGGTTTCATGGGAAGCCTTAGCAGTTTGTAAGAAAGCGTTGAGGATTTATCTTGACGAGTTGATAGGTGATGGAGAGCAACATCACTTTGGTTTTGACCCGGGTGGATGAGGAGATGACCGTGTTGGCTCACTTCCCATGACGAAGGAAGTGAGGCTAAAGGCACCTTGCAAAGGTGGCCTTAGACAATGAACAGTTAAACAGTGCAGATGGATTCAGCTAGGGGTACTTCAGCGAATTGTCTAAGTAAATGGACAGTTCAAACATGGTTTTCACCATGGGATCGACAGGTTTTGGAGTACACCGAAACGTAGAGGGAAACACAGTTCGGAGATGATGAAGTCTGTTCCTTCAAGTTGGACGGAAAGTTGGATTAGCGCCCCAACTTGTCTGGATTTAGGGGCTAGCAGCGGATGGAGGTATTGACAGACTGAAAAAGTACTTATGCACACTAGGTGGCAGGCACAATAGCTGATGTATGAGAGGATTTAGACACTCTCAGTTGTGGCAGACGGTTGCAGATTGGATCACTCGAGAGGTAGCGGTTGCATCAGGTTCCTAGTTACTTGGGAACATTGCTGGGATGACAACAATTTTGAGTGGGGGAGGTTGTCACAGTCACCATTTTGGCGACACCTTCTCCACGCCCAAAATATACCTTGGACGCCCAAGTGGGCAAGTTGGATCTGGTCGAGAGGCTTGGCAAGTGGAAACTTGGCTAAGTGACAGGATGGCATGGGGCGTGCAAACCAAGTGAGGGTGCGCACCCACAAACGAAGCCCGTGTTTGGCAACGTCGCACCTTGGACACATTCGGCGGTTGGTAACACACTTGAACCGGAGCATACGTTGGAAGAAGACACCTTGGAGAAGCCTAGGGGAACGACACCCGTTGATGAGGCATGATGTGCTCAGTTGTGAAGATCGAAAAACCAAGCACCCATAGAAGGTGGGCATGACACCACGCTGAAGAGGATTTCAATGCATGTTGAGTGGGACGTTTGCTTAGGAGCACCCAACGCCCAAACAAAGGAGCCACCAACTAAGTGCGCGGATGAGGGGAAGTCAACCAAGAGAAAGAGTGTTGTGTGTGGACCCCGAGCGAGCGGTTCGCTAAGCAAGGGGGCACACCCACCTTTTGAGGAGACTCATACTCTAGAGGCACCTATATATTGGCAAAGGCACTTGTCAATTAAATCATGAAGTTTTGATCCAAGAAAGAAATCCAAGTTTGGCTTAGCAAACGAAGGAGCAGAACTGTAGCAGCAAAAGAAGTCATAGCATGAAGCAAGGATGAGAAAGTCACTAGTTATGTGTTCTTGGTCTTCTTCTTTTTTTTCTGGGGTTTCCACTGTTGTGCGTGTTGAGCTGCGGTAAATGCTAGCACCTTGTTTTGTTATATCTTCTGTGTATTGGTGCGTTGTAGCCTTGGTGATGCGTACCGGGAGTATTAGCTGCGTTGACAATGCTCCCATAATTTTAATACAAGCTTTCATGGGCTCTGCGTTGAGCCAACCCCACCTTTATATCTATTGTGCACTTTCTTCCCTTGTTGGTTTAAGTAAACATGTTGACAGATTAACTTGAATAATTTCTAAGTGTAAAGCAAATTGCTTCCGCATAATCGGTTAAGACATACTTTGCTGGAATGTGCTCAGGTTGGCCACACCCCTGAGTTGCCCCAGGCAATGCCACATGTCGCAACAAACCCTAGAGAAAGGTGGCGCATGTTGTAGTCATGACACATAGATCTTGGGGTGCTTGGGGTTGTATTTATACCATTGAAGATCATAGGTACATGTTTAAAGCTGGCCTTAAAGAAGGAACAAACAACTTTGCTGAGCTAAGTGCTATCAAACTACTTGTAAGATTGACTTATGAACAAAAAATTAAAAAATATAGATTTATGGTGATTTACAAATTATCATTAAGTAGATTATAAGACATAATAGGATTCATAATATACAATTGATTCCTATGTTTTTTTTTTTTTTTCCAGTAGAAAAAATGCCAGACTTTGTTATTCATAGAGAATCAAAAGTCATCATATACATGGCAGCCTCACTATTACAGGCTTCAATGCTGTGAATAGACCAAAGGGGATCCCACAGCTCACCAACAAATGACACAACAAATTCGAAGAGATACATAAGATCTGAGCAAGAGATCATAAGGAAAAGTAAGGTACCCTCAAGGTGCAGGCACAAAGACTAATACCCAAGGATATTCCATCAATGAACAGTTCCGAAGACAAGAAGAATAGACAAGCAGTCTAATAAATCAGTGAGCAAAGTCAGAAAGCCAAGAGTCTCGACCCAAGAATGCTCGCTATCCGATAAAACATAAAACTGAATATATGCCAAAAATAAAGGGACAGAGTCCTGGCATAAAGCTCAAAAGAGCTTGAAATTTCCATGATCAGAGATCATTCCATCAATAGATTCTGAGAAGATACCATAACCAAGATCCAAAATAAGAGCCTTCTTGGAGAGACTGTCAGCCTGCTGATTATGTTCACGATATATATGACTGAGAGTCATATGAGGGAAGTAGAGAGAAAGAGATCTAGTATCCTCACACCAGTGCTTCAGTCCAGGTGTATCCAGAGAGGATCGTCTGTTTGCCCAGTTGATAATGATAAGTGAGTCACCAAAAGTGGAATGAAGTGGGATCCCCAATAGTTTAGACACAGCAAGGACATCCCATAGAGCTAGTAGTTCAGCTCTTGTATTTGTACTTTTTCCACATCCAAGTGAGAAGCTGAGGAAATGTGAGACTAAAATATGTAGCACAAAGCCAACTCCTCCACGATCTTCTGCTGCTGCCCCATCAAAGAAGCCACATGGGAAAGTGAGCTTGGGGCATTGTCCATAATTTCTGATCTTGATCTTTTGTGCTTGTACAGGATAGAGAGCACAGAGATCTTGAACCTGATGAATAATAGCAGAGAAGGAGAGTACCTTGTTTTCAAAAAGGCATAAGTTCCGGTGCCTCCATAAACTCCAAAATATCAAGAGAGGTAAGCATCTGAATTCAGAGTGAGGGTTGGTAGATTCAAACCAGAGTTCCAAGAAATATTTGACCGAACAAGATATAAGGCGAGGAAGACCCTTCTGCTCAATGAAGAAAAGAAAAACACTAGCAGATACCGGGCATTCTAAGAAAAGGTGTTGAACATTATCTTCATTCCTCTTGCAGAGGGAGCAAAGTCCTAGACCCTGCCAGCCATGCCTTTGAAGATTATCCCATGTAAGAACACGGTTCATAATTACAAGCCAAGAAAAATAGCGAATCTTAGATGGTAATTTGAGGGTCCAGATGTAGTCCAACACTTTGTAATGGATCAAAGAGTGATCATGGTAGTAATGAGTAATACTATCATACCCAACAACAACAAAGATATCACCAGCATACTTATCAAAAGACCAGATGAGAGAGTCATTCTGGTGTGTCAATTTGATATGATCGTATTCAAGACCAACAATGTAGTTGTCCCATAAGAGCCTCCAATCACCTCCCAGGTCCAGATCATTAGCTGAAAGCCAATAACAACAAGCCCCAACAATGTGGTTTCGAGCTTGATCAAGAGTGACAATGCCATAATCCTCTAGGTAGTCACGAAGCTCCTGAGGTAGGATCATGGGTGATCCAGTACCCATAATTGTATCAATGCCAATATGTACCTCTACTCCTGTCCTGACTTGCCAAGTGAGACCACTACCGAGCCAAGACAAGGTTTGAAGAAACCCTTTCCAGATAACAGATGCACGGTACACTGCAAATGCTTTTCTGCATATCCAAGTAACCACCGAAAGGTTTTTGAGATATTTCTTGGTCAGAAGTTTGTGCCATAACCCAGAAGCTTTTTAATCTCAGAGAAAGGTTGAACCAACCAAGATGCTTGATGCCCCAGCCTCCCAAAGAGGTCAGTTGAGAGAGAACCTTCCAATCCACCAAGTGGTAGGATCTTTTTGCAGGAGTTGATCCCCAGAGGAAGGAAAAAATCGGAGACCTGAGCCTATTCAGTATGGATGAAGGTAAGGGGATCTAGGCCATCCAATAAACTGACATATTGGACAGGACCGCTTAAATAAAGACAAGTATGCCCCCCAGAGAAAGTAAATGGAGGGTCCAATGCTGGATTTTTTTTCAAAATTTCTAATAAGCCAGAACCAGTCTTTCACCCTGTATCCAAGGGGCTTGATAAAAAATCCCCAGGTATTTGAAACCCAGAGATATATGTGCATAATTGAAAGAGAGGGATTTTGAGATCCTGTTCAATACCCCTACATCCACATTGTTGTACAAGAAGCAGGATTTATCCAAATTGATACTCATCCCCAAAGCCGCGCAGAAGGTATCCAGAATTATTTTATATGCTTCCCATTCTTCAAAAGTTCTAGCTCCAAAAAGTAGTACATCATCAACAAATAGCAGATGGGTGAAGTATGGCTGGGAAGAAACTTTAATACCTCTGATTAACCCATTGTGCCTAGCATCCTTTATTAAAAGACTGATTCCCTCTATGACAAGAATAAAAAATAATGGAGATAACGGGCAACCTTGTCTAATACCCCGGGAGGCTGTGAAGAAACTGGAAGGGGTGCCATTAATAAGCAGAGCAAAGTTAGCTGAGGATAAACAGCCCATTATCCAATTAACACCAATCAGGGGGAATCCAATTTGTAGTAGGATGAGTCTTAAAAAAGACCAGTCAACCCTATCAAAAGCTTTTGACAGATCAATCTTGAGTATCAGGGCACACTTATTTTTGGTCTTTACAGAGTGAAGGATTTCTTGAGTGATGGCAATGGGTTCAGAGATTTGTCTATTTTTCAAGAAACCAAATTGCTGAGGGGATATGAATTTATCCAGAAAGGGCTGTAGGCGTAAAGCAGCAATTTTTGCAATGAGCTTATAGACAAGATTGCAGAGTGAAATGGGCCTAAAATCAGTGAAAGAAAGGGGCTTTTCCTTTTCAGGGATTAAAGCTATGAAAGTAGAGTTCATAGAGGGCAGAACATTTCCCTCCAACCTGGCAGACTCAACCATCTGAAGTAGATCATTTCCAAGAATATCTAGGAAAGCCAAGTAAAACTCCACTGGCCAACCATCGGGTCCAGGAGATTTATCCTTTTTAAAGGATTTCAAAGCAGACTCTATTTCTTCCATAGATATATGACGATTGAAACAATCAAAGTCCTCCTGATGCTGAAGGAAAGAAGGAAATAAACGAATGACCTTCATCTGAGCTTCAAAGTTGGTCAGACCATCATCTTTGAAGATCTTCGAGAAGTGCCTAACACCCAGGGCTTTTAAGTCATGGTCATCCTCGACCACAGTCCCCTGTTCATCCTGAAGACCCCATATAGCATTTTGATTCTTACGAGCAGAAGCAACCGAGTGGAAGTATTTGGTGTTGGCATCACCTAAAGTTGCCCAAATCATTCTGCTTTGTAGCTTAGCAGAAGTAAGCTCATGTTCCAGCAGCTTTTTCAATTCCATTTTTAAGGCCAATAGATTTTGATTCTCTAAAGAGCTTAATAGACCAGAGGCTGAGGATCCCATTATGTCCTGAATGTTTTCCTCAATATGTACGATCTTGCCCCTCAAAGCCAGGGTTTTTTCGAAGGTCCATTTTTTCACCTTTCTTTGGAGTAAACGAAGCTTCTTTGAGAGGCCCTCCATAGGAGGCAATAGTTCACCCTGTGCTAAGGAAGGCCATTCATCTCTTACCAGGGAGACAAAGTCCTCATTTGCAAGCCAAGAGTGGTTGAATTTAAAGGGATAGTAAGAAGTGGCTGAGTCTTCCTTCCACTCGAAAAAGACAGGGTAGTGGTCTAAAATGACAGAGGGAAATGATCAAACTCTGTGACGGGGAAGAAGGTTAGGAAGGTTCGAAGAGAGTAAAAATCTGTCCAATCTTTTACATATACCCTCGGACCCAGATCTCCCATTACGCCAAGTGTGCCCAGGACATGGAGGGGCAACATCCATCAGGTTGTGATCCACAAAAAGTTGTGAAAAGAAGGGTCCAAGAGGGTCAATAAGAGCCTTGCTTCCCCAAATTTTTGAAGCATTCAAAGTGAGATTCAAGTCCCCAGCAAGAATAAGGTTAGGGATAGAAAGGAGACCCCCCCGAGCAGCCCTAGTCCAGAAAATATCACGATGCAGATACGGGCCATAGCAGTTAAGAATAGACAGTGAGGTATGAAAGTTCCTAAAACTAGAAACAAGGAGTATGCTAGCCATAGTTTTGTAGGCTTTGCATTTGACCTTGTGGGGATTCCAGCCAGAGAGAAGCCCTCCCGAGAGGCCCTCGGAGTTGGTTGCACAGAATTCCCAACCCGGACAGAGTTTGGGGAAAGCCAGCAAAGCGGGATATACACTGTTCATAGTTTCCTGAAGCAGGATGATGTCAGGTGCATGAGTGTCAAATAGACGACGAAGGCTCTTTTGTTTGGCCGAGCCCCCCAAGCCTCTAACATTTAAGGAGAGAATAAGCATCAAGAACCACCGGAGTCGAGGGACAGTGCTCTAAGGGTTCGAGAAGGAGATAACGGCGGGTGCCTCGCCGCATTTTTCAGTCGAGTAGACAGAGGCGTATATGGGATGGCACAAGGGGTCAAAATAGAAGAACTCTGCGTGGCTCTTTTCTTCTTCCGGATGGTGACATTTTCGAATCGTATGGAATCTAGAGGTAGGACAGAAGGCGAGAGAGGGGACTTCACTGTGAAAATCTCAAGGGATTTATGGAGGGAGTGATCGGCAAAGGAGGGAGAGCACACAGGACTGTGGAGAGGCGAGGTGCTGACACGAGGGCCCGAGCCCACTAAAGGAGGAAATTCAGAGTTTGAAAAAAGGGGAGTCATCCCAGGAGAAGGTGGCGGGTCTACCGGGATAAAAGGTGGTGGGGATGTGAGAGGCGGAGGGGAGCCAACAATACAGTCAGGACGAGTAACCGATAAAGGGGTCAGAAGGGAAACATCATGGGTACGTGCCACAGGAGGAGACGAGTGCGAGACATCATTCTCCAAGGAGTTCAATAAGAGGAGTTCCTGATCAGATGCATCCTTGAAAAGAGAGCATGCGTTGGAATAAATACCTTTTGAAGTAGGAGAACCCTTTGAAATGGGAGTGCTGAGAGATGAAGTCCTCTAGTAAGAAGATGACGGCCTCCTATGCGGAGAAGGGCTAGGTAAGCTCAGGCAAGCCTCTCCCTAAAGTAAAAGCGGATAATGTTGCCTCAGATGCCCCACATCCCGACAATGACTGCAACAGAAGGGTATATTGAGATAATCCAACCGCTGAGAAAACAGACGTTCCTGGCAAAGAATTTCAATCTCTACCGGAAGACCATCAGAAATGTCCATTTCCACTAAGATTTTTGCCATCCTCTTATCGAAGGAGAGCATAAAGTCTTCTTCCAGCACTACGAACCGTCCAATGGTGTTTGCAACACCCTCCAGCAGAGTACGATTCCATAGAGGAAAAGGCAAAGAGGGCAACAGAACCCATAAATGCCTCTTCTTAATTCGTTCCTGCAAACGGTCAAAGTGGACATGCCATCGACTCAGGACCAGAGAGCCCTCTCTAATCCTCCACAGAGAGTTCAAAACCGTCGTAGTGTGAGCAACCTCTAAGAAGACGAAAACAATCCAGCCTCGAGCAAGTAAACTGATAGTTGGGACATACGAAATGAGCAGTTTCCAGTGCTCTAGAGCCCACTCGTGCCACTCCTTCTTACCAAGCTGGCAATATTCCAATCTACCAACTAGAGCACGTTGACAGAGAGCCTCCACACGGTCCATGTATATGTCCCGGCCTAGAACATACCGAAGCTTGCCTTTGAGCACCTTGTGAGCTTTAACAGATCGCCTTCTCCGATGGTGAAGCTGGTCCTGCGGTGGGGGAGTCTTGCAGATGGGGGAAGCCTCATGATAAACACCCGACATAAGAGAAGAAAAGGGGTCAAACTCGACAAACCCTAGGGAAACAAAAGTCAAAGGCCTCACCAAGGGGAGAAAGACGGGCCCAACCCTAGGGTTGAGCTCCAAAATAGAGAAAGAGACAAAACCCATGAGGCCCAGGTCAAAGCCACCCCAAACTGGAGAGATGTTGAACTTTGGGAGAAGCGGGAGTGCGGGAGACCGGATAGAGCAAATAGGAGCAAGAAACCCAAAAAAGAAACCCATGAAGGAGTGGGTCAAATGCACAGCGAAGGGAGCATGTAAGAAACCCAGTAGAGAGGTACAGACCGCATGATAAGTCCCAATGGTGACAGAGAACGGGGTCAACCCATATCACGGGTCCTCGGAAAGGTGGCAACATGAGAAATACGACGAAAAGTCAAAATGATAACCAAAGAAACAACTCTAGCAGATAATACAGGGGTTACCCATAAACCCATTACCTTCTTGGCATACAAGATCCAGCAAGAAACCCAAACATAAATTCCCACTTTTTTATACATTGGTTGGTAGTAGTCCTCCGCGCAGGAGGAGGGACTCCAGTGGCTGAATCCAGGCCAAGATAGAGAAGAAAGGGACAGATAACCCGGCGCTACGCCTAGAGCTGAGGGACTGGCAAGACGGTGTGTGTGGGTAACACCCACCAACAAAAAACCAAGGAGAGCCCGTGAAGACCTTTGGCTACACAGAAGGGAACCACAAACCACACAAAGCAGAACCAGTCCACGACAAAAGGGAAACAGGAAGAACGGGACCAAACCCAAAAAAATAACCCACAAAAACCGCCAGAGGTGCCAATACCCCAGAGAAACAGAGAGACATGAGTCAATAATAACCACCCATCCGCAGCACCGCAGGATGGAGAGTCATTGTTGTAAGCAACCATGGAGAGACTCGATGGAGAAACAGAGAGAAATACAGGATGATGGCCAAACCCTCGTCCATGGCCCTCTCCTCCTTCATGATCCTGTCATATTGGTATTTTTCCACTGGTTTTGACTAATGAGGTATCATTTGGATATTTCCATGGGGTTTGGCAAGCTGGATATTATGGGGACAGACATGGTTCTCTTTATCAAACAATCTCAATCTCATTGAGTTCACTTGAAATTGACAATTGGACTTATGTGTTTTTGCTCGGCATGGGTGTTTATTGTCTTAAAGTATTCGAGGACTCACGAGTAGTTACGAGTAGTTATTGATTGGGCCGTTGGACCCTCACGGATTCTATTTGATAATTTGGTTACTTTGCAGGGTGATGCTCTTTCCAAGAAAGCCATTTGTTCGATGGATAGTAGCTATGTTACCAGAAACGTGACGGCACTATACGTTTCTCGAAAAAAACGAAGAGGAAACGAAACCGAGACGAAAACCGCGGTTTTTTTCGGCCGTTCTCGTTTCTGGAATGGAGAAACCGTTTCTTACGAAACGATTCGTTTCCGGCAGCGGTTTTAGCAGAAACTCTTTTGCGTTTTTCTTAAAACGTGGTCCGTTTCTTGCCCGAGCTGGTGACTTGAAAGTTGGTGGGTGGTAAGTGAT
>LPNX010025515.1:0-11174 GCA_001517045.1 Pseudotsuga menziesii | reverse complement strand
CTTCAGCCACACATCCATCTTTTTTTAATATACGTGTTTCACATATTTCTTCCCTGAAGTTAGTAAAGGATTTCAAACTACTTTAACAAGGATAATAAATATGTTTCTGGTTATGGAATATGGAATTTGATTTCATAAATAGATATATTCATTCATGAATTTTTTAAAAATCGGGTTATTATCTCATATAACATTGTTTTTTCGATAAAATGTTTTTTTACGGTTTATAATAAAACTACAACTTCTTCTGTTTACAAAAGCTATGATGCTATCATCGGAATAAAAATCAATTTTAAATAAAATAAATACTTATTAATCCAATTTATCAAGCTATGTACAACATAAACATATTTTAAACTTCTACTTCCATTATAATAATAATGTTGGGTATTGTTAGGGCACATATATTGCTCCATGAAACCCCATAAGCATGAGGGAGACATCTCTGTGTTTCGAGGATGCTACCATTCAGTGACTTTGTCTAGATTGTGGGCAATATATGTCCATAGTATAAAGTACAACTATAAGATTTTAAACTTCATTATATTCTCTGTGTCATCCCAATGCCTTATGCAGTATAAATGGGATATGTAGTCTGTGTTATACTGATAATTTGTATCTATGAATTTTCAGTAATTTGAATTGTTATAGCTAATGCTTCATGCAGTTTCAATACGAAAACCCCTACTTTTCTTGCATCTATGGACTTTCAGTAATTTGAATTCTTACAGTTAATTTTCGTGTAGTTTCAGTACGAAAAACCCTAATTCTTTGCATGTTAACAATTCATCAAAGAAGTTGAACGATAGCGCACTGGTCTTTACTCCCATAGAACAAGCCACCAAGGAAATAATGATAATGGGAAATACATTTATTAAAAAATAATCTTCAGAAAATAATGATGTTTCATTTAAAAAAACATTAATATTGAAGTAGAATTACAAGATGAGATCAGAATTTAAGCTAACTTTCAAAAGAGAAGATGTATAAATCTCTCTTTTAGAGGCTCAGTTCATTGAGAACGAGATCCAACAGTCTTACCAAGATAACCATTCATATCAGTGTTAGTTCGTTGAGAACGTGAAGGGCGAGTTTGAAGAGGGCGTTTACAGGTTTCCAGTGACAGATTGCATAAGATTTTAGGTATGTGAAGATCTATGCTTTTAAGTTTTGGAAGTGTAATTATTTTGGTTAGTAGTTGTGCTGACAAGTCAGTCAATAAATTGTTATTATTATTAGTTATATCTATATTAATTAGTTTTATATAAGTCTTAATATAGACACAATCAAAATCAGCAGTGCCAATTCTACAATAACTCTAAAAATCACGGTTATTATGAAGTTTCCTAGAAATTAAAATTTCTTAACGTCATCTTCATCTTCTAGGTCGTTGCAAAAGGACCAGCCTTGATTGTTGCATCACTAATTTGAAGGATGGTGACGCCATTGTCACATATAGTTTAGACTACAATACATTTTTTTTTCCATGAAGGCAGTGAATTCCAATAGCTGGTATTATGTTCTAATTTTACAATAGGATGCTTATGGTTATTAATTGAGAAAGGTTAAATGCCCATGGGAGGTTTTCTTAATTGGAAGCCATGCTTTAAAATATAAATTCACAGATAGTTTTGTCACAAATAGTTTAGACTACAATACGTTTTTTTCTTCTTCATAAAAGCAGTGAATTCTAATAGCTGGTATTTAGTTATAATTTGGTTTGTGAATTCCAATAGATTATTATGTCACGAGCAAGCTGTGATATATATATAGATAGGTAGATTGTATTAATTCTAATTCAAAAGAAACTTCTATGTTTTTTGGCATAATTTTTCCTAAGGACCGAATTTTACAATATTTTTGCCTTTGTGAATTTATTTCGATGAATTTTCTGCATGTAAACAAGACAATCTGTAGAGGTGCCTCAGGCAGTAAAGATGGGGTTTCTCTTTTATTGATATGGGGAACATTTTCAATACACACTAACTCATCTATTAATTATTTAGTAACTGAACGAGACTGGAGAAAAAAATGTTGTACACGTCGTTCAATACAAAACTTGCTCACATATGTATGGTCGTTCACTTCCTACACGCATTGTTCAATGCAATTCTTGCTCACATCTGTATGATTGTTCACTTCCTACAAGGGAAAACTTTGTCCTTCCATGATCTCATTTACTTCTTCCATTCCAAAAAGCTAGATCAAGTACATTAATATGGGATTGTGAGTGAGTCACTTATTATTATTATTATTTTTTTCCTTCACTGCCTTACCTGCTACACATTTTTAATGCCAATATCGATTTTAATACCAGTAAATTTCTCACGATCTATACAATTAGTACAGGAAAGCTACACGATCTATACATTATCTATATAAAGTACAGGAAAGCTGCAAATAACTGTCAATTTTTAAGTCTCTTTCCAGCTTAAAATCCATCTAAACCCGAACAGGAATTAATGAAACAACTAGGCATTTAACCCGAATAGGAATTAAGGAAACGGCTGGGGATCCGTGAAGAATTAATAGTATAACTATGAAAAACTTGCCAACCACTCCAAGGGCATCCCCGTTTCGGAATTACATCTCCCTCCCACGTAACTATAACATCTGCCTCTGGTCGCTCTTATTAAGAATTATTCTTTTCTTGGGATTTTCAGATATTCTCTTTTCATTAACTGAGACATGATTTTATCCATGCGTGGCATGAGAGCCAAAGTAATCGACTTAAGCTATCAAAACTATTTGGGCTTCAAGTGACACGAAATAAATAATTAACTTAAAGGAATAATGGTCAAATTTGCCTATATTCACCTCTAATAACATCAATTTCTTTTACTCAACCATTATTTCCATCGATTCGTTACTACTCATGCTTACAATAATGTCATGTGTTTATTTTGTTCCTTCCTTGTCCTTAACATAGTGATTACACACTCTTGTTTGCTGGAGTTTTCAAATGATCTTCATCCAATGTTAACATACGATTCCATAAAGGATCAAATGCATCCCAAATCATGAAATCTCAGTTGGCTATTGGATTTATTCTTGTAGAGACTTCAGGTTTTTTTTGGCTTTTCAAACATCCTTAAAACTGACAAATTCTTTCAATTATAAGTGAATGAGACAAAAATCTCTATTTTGCCACTGAAATGAGCAGAAATTTGGTTATTTATGTTTTTAAAGCCTTTTAATTCTATGTAGAAACTTGTTTCCCTTTTGATGTTTTTAATAGCGAAAATAATTTTTGTTTTATTTCGTTTTGTATTTTTCATAAATATGTGGGAAGACAATATGAAGGTCTTTATGGACTCGTCGGATATCTGTGTTTAACGTTAGAAACGACTTTGAAATATATGAATTTTTTTTATAATGTTCTTGAAATGGAATTTTTATGGTCAAAATATCTGTGCAATGTTTTTAGCTCAAAACATCCTTCAATTCTGTTATGCAATCGACATTGAGTCCTTTGGACACTTCGTTTAATTCATTGTTGACAACCTTTATAATGAAAATGGTTAAATCATTTGTATAATTTTTTTTCCTACTTTATCAAAATAATGGAAAAGAGAACATATATTAATGGAAAAGGAAACATATATATTTTTTACCTAAAATTTTATAAGAATCTTTTTGTATTAAATGAAATAGTAAATATTGATGATTAACATTGTAAAATCATGTTGTACTAGGAGTGTTTGTATTGGATGAAATTGTAAATAATGAAGTTTAACATTTTAAAATCATGTTTTACTAGGGTATTTAAGAGTGTTCAATTAATTTCTGTATTAAAAGAAAAAATTTCAACAATTCAAAATTGCAATTTTAACAAAGATTTTATAACTAGATTTATGTGATATCAAACGAGAAAATCAAAATCATAAAACATCGACAAATATTTTATGGCCAGGTTTATGTGATATCAAACCAAAAGATCAAAATGATAAAACATAAAACTCTCCATTGAAATGCATGGCCCATGTCCATCACATTGACATACGTAAGGAATATTTTTATGTATAAGTATGATATGGTGGCCATAGGAACATGTGAATTAGAAAGAATATTTTTCAAGGAAAATGGCATTGTAAATAGAAGACATGGTGTCTAATACTAGGCCAAGTACCTATAGGGACCACAAGCCATAAATGATGGAACATGAAAAGAAAGATGTAGTAGAAATGGATATTGGTAAGGCTCTTCCACAACCTTCAATATATATGTGATCCCTAGTTATATATTAATAAGAAATCATCTTGGAATAATGATTTTGATTCCTTAGTAGATAGCATGGTCTACGATATCAAACAAATGTAGAGTTCCAAGTAAAAGTATTTTGATAAAGTGTATAAGTGCATTAGGGTATATCTTGAGACTATGGGACATGTGAATGCCCATAAAATAGGCCATGGTTCATCCAAATAATGTGTACATAATTATTTGTTTCATTACATATCACATGTTACTAGGTGGATATGATAGTAAGATGAGAGTGCATGCCTTATAATCAAGTCAATACCAAAGCACGTCCACGTCTATTACCACAATATTTTTTGCTTAAAAATATGGGAAAATATGATTTAGTGTTGTCAAGTAACCAAATGTGAAGAGGATAGTGGAAAATGGTTATGCATGTATGGTTTAGTAGTAAGAGAATACGACTTAATAATTTATTAGGATTTAAGGGTTATTGGGTTAGGCAGAAAGATTAAGGGGTAGTTATGTTATTCAATCGATGGTTAGGGGTTTAGGGTTAGAGGATTAACATGTTAGTTTACATAAGATGTTAGTGACTATGGTCAAGTTGTTATGGGCTATGGTATTAGACATACCAATTATGGTTTTTGTGGCCTATGCAATGGTTAGGGATAAAAAAACAACATATTGTGTCATAAAACTTTCCTCTAAATCTCTTGTGCCATACATGTTACCATAAATCACTATACATGGTCTTCATATGAGAGAATATGTATCATTACATGTGGTATATTATGTCCATTTTGAATTTTTGTAAACATGATGGTGCTTAGGGACTACATAATCAACCTTTTGCACATTAGTGATGTGTCTTGGGGAATACATGATGAATCTTTGACATCAAGGAAGTTATGGTGGTCGTTATGACATTTTCTTAACAAGCATGGATCTCATGAGTCATGCTTTGGCAAAGGAGTTAGTGGTGTTAGGTGTTATAAGAATCATTTGTTATGGGGGTTACAGTTATAAATATTTGGTTTTAATGGTTATGATAATTATGGATTATAGGTTTTATGGATTAATGCTTAGTTGTTAGTTCTTAGGGCTGATAATGATTGTAGGGTTAATGGTTACGGGTGTTGTATGGATTATGGTGAATGTTATAAAGTTTAATGATTATAGAGGTTATGATTTATATTAGTTAATATGGGCGATGGGTTATAATTCTTAGGGATCATGATGGTAAATGTTGATTGGGGTGATAAGGCTTATATGGGATATAGTGGTTTCTAGACATATAGTATAGAGGTTTTCACATTTTAAATGAATGTGCGTGTGATTTTACTTAATAAAATTGTGTGTGCAATTTTACTCAATCAAAATATGTGTGATAGTGAAATATTAAAATATGGAAATACTAGCCTAATTCCAAACTAATAATTTAAGAAAGGAGGTGCTAGAGGCAAATCAAAATAACATATCATTAAATATTATTAGAAGTTGTGCCACTCATGTTGAGAACATATTAATGATGTCTTCTCTATCTAGTTGTTGAAACCACCTTGTTTAATGGTAAGAATGGATTTTCATTTTGATATTTTGAGCACTCGGCATGGTTCTTAAGGCCGTAGACATGGAAATGAGACAAAACATTTTCCTTAGGCCCTATTGGACACTTATAGTCATCCAATAACAATAGAAACTCCTCAAACCACCACACATGACCTTTTAACTATCTTCTAGTCAATGCCTAGAAAGAGTACTGATCTTATGGGGTGGGGTCCCTTGCATGTATCAATATCCTTGCTTGTAACTGTTTGTTCCTAAGTCCTCGACTCTTACTATTAACAAGACTCATGTAAAAGGCACACTAGAATCATTAGATTTATTCCCATATATCAATTGAAGGTGAATATAAATTCCCCTTAATAAGACCCTTTTGTTTTTTAGAACCTTGTACATGAGACATTAGCACTAGAATGACAAGCCTTAAGGCTTATGTATCTATGTTTTGGTGCCAAACCATTGCCTAAACCATAAGAGGTACCCTTTGTACAGAAGATGCAAAACTCCTAGTTATTTAGTAACTAGATTTTTTATACACTAGATATGGTTATTGAGTCCATAGAAATGGTCACTAGAGGAAATATTTGCCTTAGGTACTAGAGCAGATTTAGATGCATCTAAGGAAACTCATAAATCCTTAAACCACCACACATGACCTCTTATTGGACTTCATTTAGTGCCTAAAAACAATAATGATGTTATGGGGCACCTTGCATGGACCATAATACATAATTGGAGCCATTAGGACCTAAACCCTTACTTATTATGCCTAAATAAACTCACCCAAGGTACACCAGAATCATTTGAGTTATCCCATATAGCACTCATCGGTACAAATAAATTTCTCTTAACAAGGCCTTTGTTGTTTTCTAGGAAATTGTGCATTAGAGATGATCCCTATTGGTACATGTATTACAACATGTACATGGTCCAAAACCATGGCCCAAAACACAAGTTCCATCCCATGTACACAAGACGTCAAACTCCTAGACACATCCAAATCGGGTTTTTTGAGCACTAGGCTTGGTCCTTGAGGTCATAGAAGAGGTTATGGGAGGAAATTTTTTCCTTACGCCCTATAGGAGGATTCTAGGAATACAAGGATAACGAGTTATAAAAAATCCTTGAACCACCACATATGAATTGTTAATGATCTTATAGTCAATGCTTAGAAGAAATAGTGCTTCCATACGGCCCCTTTCATGGACCATGATATTTATTTGGAACCATAGTAGAAAGTTCGTACGGATTGGTAGTTCATGTATAAAAAATTGAATGGAATTCAAATTTCAATGAATATTCAATATATAGTATAGATAGATATAGTAAATTTGACTAAATGCTTAAATATATTTACAATTTTAATATTTAAAAAGATAACGAAATTTTATGTAGCGACTTGCAAAGCTTGATCCTCATAGGTTGGTAATTAACTAATTCATACCACACTAGATTTAAATTTTGAAAATTATTTTAATTTTGCACTTAATTTATACTAGAAAATTTTTCATATGTAAGTTCTAACAATTTTAGTTATACATAAACATAATAGATTTCCAACTTGTGCTAAATTAACAATTTAAATTTTCATATCAATTTCCATAGGTAATCATTTAGAAGCTAACATGTAGAATTTCAACAACAAAATTTAGACAGGAAATTCTTAGCAAAAATTAACTATATTAAACCAGTAATTAAACAAGAAGAATAATTCTACTGATTGAAATTGTTGATCCTTGATTTTGGAGTAGAATCCCCTTCTCCCACTTGTCCACATTGGGAACACTGTTTATCCTCCCAACCAACTAGGGGCCTAGTTGTCTCCCTAGTCCCATGAAGCCAAATGGCTCTGTGGCCCTCCATGCCCATGGCTCCTTGAAAATAAATCTCAATTTCTGAAGTTATCCTCTCATCAAATCTTCCAAGCTCCCTCAAATTTATAGGTCTTCCAAAGACCTTTTTCTCTCTATCCTCCAAAACAGCTAGCGGGATCCCCTCCATCTCTCCTCTATTCTCCCCTTTATCATGCCTCTTCTTGCACCCCGATCAAATTGAATCTTTACTCAACCCCCGAGTGGAAAAAGTTCAAAGAGAAAAAAATCCATGATAATAAACAAACAACACCATAAAATCCCTTCACCCCATCCATTGACTTACACCGAATAATAAATATTTTTTAGAATAATAATAATAATAATAAACAAACAAACGCAATAAAAATCAAATGAGTCCATCGACTGAGTTAAACATGGTAATAAATATCCTTGACAACAATTAATAATGAACAAACAAACGCTATAAAATCAAATTAGTCCACCAACCAACTTATACACAATAATAAATATCTTCGACAATTATATCCGAAAAGGGATAACAATTAATCAGTTAGGTACAATCACATTAATCAATCCATTTAAAAATATATATAATTTAAATTCTATCAATTGTACCCCCTTGCATGGATATTATAATTATTATTATATTATATTAAGCATATGCATATTTTCATATTTATATCTATATAATATAGGTGGAAATATACAACCACAATATATATTTACATACATATGATTAACAATTTTATTAAATATTATATAGATACAATTATCAATTTTCACCACACAGCAATATAGAATTGCAAAGGGTCTCTTATTTATATATAATAACAAAAAGTTTTTAATTCTATTGCATTGTCCAAAGTCGTTGTGAAATGTTACATCTTATATATTTACATACATATGATTAACAATTTTATTAAATATTATATAGATACAATTATCAATTTACACCACACACCAATATAGAATTACAAAGGGTCTCTTATTTATATATAATAAAATAAAGTTTTTTATTCTATTGCATTGTCCAATGTCGTTGTGAAATGTTACATCTTGATTAAATATACGGATGACCAAATATTATAATATATGCAAAATTTTTAAAAATTATGATATAACAAATTAATTCGAACATCATATCCAAGCACAATAATTAAATTCAAATTATATGAATACTATTAAAAAAAAGTCTCATGAATAATGGAATTTTAAAAAATTTAAATAAAATATAGATATTCTACTACGATGTCACTGGTCACTTTTCACCAAAGAGAAAATGAATACCGATGCTTTTGATTGTTTTAATTGCACAAGTGTGTTCGAGTAAATATAGCACCGGTAAGTTTAAACCAAATGTGCACCAGTGAAACAAACTACTCATTACATGCCCCGGTGCTTTGTTATTATTACAACTTGGTGCTTTCTCCAAATGCACACTGACGCGCCACTATATCATGATCGCACCATTGAATTTTTAAAAAGAAATGAAAGTCAATGTGTCAATCAACTCTACTGGTATGTTTTCCTTCCGTTAGCGCAGTGGTGCTTTCTGATAGTACATAAGCACTGGTGTTGTATTTTGTTTATCGCACTGGTGAATAAATTGTTATAAAGCACCAGTACTGTTAAAAATTTGGTGTGCACTGATGAAATATTTATTGACAAGCAATGGTGCACATATTGTTAAAAAGCACATGTACCTTGCAATTTTTTGAGGCACCCTAATGCATGTTGTTATTTAAAGGCAACATCGTGTTTTGGATTTGTTAGCACCGATGCACTTATATCAACAAAGCACGCCAATGAAAAAAACTCGCCTAACACCTCTGAACACCAAGTTTTTTTTAGTTATGATAAAATTCTGTAAAAACTTCCACCAAAACATCAGGTACCATTGACAGCGGTTGTAGCAGAGTTTTTTTTGAAAATTTGGACCAACATTATAACATTAGAAACTTTCAACTAGTTGGTCAATTGATCGTCCAACTAGGCTAGTAGTATATGTACTTTTAATTCCACAAAAATGTGCGTATTGTGTGAGTCCATCCAGGACCACAAAAATGTGCATATTTTGTGAGTCCATATAGGACCACAAAAATGGTATCGTTATCTTCTCATTTTTGTAACATTGTGATAAAGTCCATTAATCTATCTTCCTATGTTTGATTACTTAAGTGTAAAGGTTGAATTAACCCATAAGACTTAAATATTGATGTCTATGATATCTCATTTATTTATTTTCCATGACCGACGCTCTCTCACAAAATTTTGAATATTTTTATTCATTCTTTCCCAAATAAATCAATTTTTATCCTTTGATACCTTTTAAGGACCCTTTAATGTCTTGCCATCAGATATTTATGAGATTTATGAGACTCCTTTAATATTTTTTGTTTCAATGTTGATTGAAGGAATACAAATATTCTACCCTTATACCAAAGGATATATCTTTTCTACTCCCAATTTTCCATAGAGATCTTCCGTACTTTTAAACATTGTATTTTAAATCTAGTACTATTGTCTTTTTCCATTCATGGCAAATTCTTCCAACCACTTTAGAATGGAAGATGTAATTGAGTATAAGTTAGAGGATTCTTATATACTAGAAATGACATTTACTACCACGATGTCCTTCCATTTTTTGTAGAATATTTCAAAATCAAACCCTTCCATTTTTTCTACCCATTTTTGTTTCTCTTCCGATGAAAATATATACTCCTAAATGTACTTTAAGATATCATTGTCTTGATGGAATACACGGCCTTACTAGTTCATTGCATCTCTAGGTATTTTGGATACAAATAGTCAACTAGTTGGTTAATTGATGGGGCAACTAGGATCTCAACTAGTCAGAACAATTGAGTAACAAAGGAGTTGACTAACTGATCGACAGGTTGGGTCGTTAGAATAGAACCGTCATATTAACATGTTCTATTGAGTTGGATCTATATGTGGTTGAATTTGGGTTTAGAGTAGTAGATTGTGTCATGGTTTATATTCACATATGGGTTTTATGGCTTCCAAGAAACAACCAATGATCTTCAATGGCCATGACTATGGAATATCAACATAAGATATGGAGAGCTTGCTAAAACGTAAGCCTTCTGGTGATTTACCAAGATAGTGATTCCAAATAAAAAGGATGGTCATGGAAATATGTTTGCCGTTTAACGAAAGAAGGATGAGGTCATAGGAGTCATCACCACCCACATTTTGAGGGAAATTCACTTTCATACAAATGACATCAATTGTCCTCATCTGATTTGGAAGAAACTAAAGAATCTATTTGATAAGCTCAAGGAGGTTATGTAGGATGAGAAGGAGTTGATATCTATAGATCCCCTCTCCTTTGAAAGGATTGAGGATCATTTGTAAAACATATTTGTTACTTTTATTTGAATAAATAATGTTTGTTGGAGGAGCCTAGTCGATGAAGTCTTCCTGATCGACCACTGACTTGTTGGCCCATTCTAGTCGAGTCACTTAGGCCGACTAGTAGACAATTATATAGTTACAATTGTCTAACCAATTATATGATCCATATATATAGGCTATTGAGCCAGATAATAT
>LPNX010025494.1:11517-86629 GCA_001517045.1 Pseudotsuga menziesii | reverse complement strand
TTATATTAAATTGTTTTCATGTTATGTTATATTATATTAAAACCTCCTCCGTCCGCGCTCCATTCACCTCCACCTGCCTCCACCTCTCCACCTCTGCCGGTCCCTTCTCTCCCCTCCCATCCTCCCACTAAGTGCGGCCATCCTCCATCTCCGCCTCCCTTCCGCTCCACCCTCCTCCCGCTTCCACCTCCTCCGCCGTCAAAACAAGGGGAGTGCCGCTCCATGGGCGCCAAAGGGCCGTCCTTTACTAGCTGCGTGATTCTGAGAATTGCTCCACCAGTAAAGGGCGGCCCTTTGGCGCCCATGGAGTGGCACTCCCCTTGTTTTGATGGGGAATCCTCCCCCTTCCACCTCCTCCACAGTCAAAACAAGGGGAGCACCGCTCCATGGGCGCCAAAGGGCCGCCCTTTACTGGTGGTGCGATTCTCAAAATCGCGCTGCCAGTAAAGGGCAGCCCTTTGGCGCCCATGGAGCGGCACTCCCCTTGTTTTGACAATAGAGGAGGTGGAAGCGAGAGGAGGGTGGAGCAGAAGGGAGGCGGAGATGGAGGATGGCCGCACTGAGTGGGAGGATGGGAGGGGGGAGAAGGGACCAGTGGAGGTGGAGAGGTGGAGGGAGGCGGAGGTGAATGGAGCGCGGGAAAAGGAGGTGAATTGGAAAAGCAATCGTGATAGGTTGAAATTCCAAAGATTTTGGCTTCGACACGAAGATTTGTCGTAATGGAGAAAACTAAAAGGAACCATCAAGTAAACAAGTGGCAAGTCATGTCAAATAATTTACTCTCGTAACTCTCTTTACAGCCATGTTCTAAATCAATGTGGCATCTTTTGTTTAGTCAGGGGGTCCTCGTTTTCCCGCCAAGTGCTTTTCCTTGGCTATATCACCAAGACGCTTTATGTGTTCTCCAAATATGTGATAAGTTTTATTTTGCTTTATGGAAGATTTTGATATGATTTTGTGGGTATATATTATGTTCGTTTTACCTTTGATAGATCTGTCGTGATAATTTGTATCACTGCATGTATTTGGTTACTTTAATTTTGCTTTTAAGAATATTTTGATATGATTCGGTGGGTGAACAGGTCTCTTTCCAAAGTATATATTATGTTAGGTTTAGCTTAGACGGATCTGTCATGATACTTTGTATCATTACATGTATTTTGTTACCTTTGATCTCTACATGTATTTGTTACCTTTGATCTCTGTGAATACCGAGGAACTGTATTTTTCTTCCTAAAAAGAAAATCCTATGAATATCAAGGAACGATCTCCATATTCATTAAAAAAAATTATTTCTATGGTGTAACAAATTACAAATTACAATTAGTTGGTCATTCAACCAAAAATCTGTATCAACAAATTAATGGGGAATGTAATAGGTACTACAAGTGGCACTTTGATTGCATGCGTTGCATCGCGATGCTGGAGATAATCGTTTGAAATTAAATGGGACTCAAAATCATCGTGATATGATCACCATGCTTGAGCGTGAGGGCAGTGGTTTCGGATATTCCTCTTTCAAGTTCTCAGCGGATTTATTTCGAGTTTTACTTGAAGAACAGAAAAAGCTGGCAGCCAAACATTCAAGTTATGTTCTGTGGAAGGAAGTAGACTTGTTTCGATTTTCAATATTGGTACGAATCTGGAACTTAAACTGTTTTATAGTGCACCAACTGTAACTCATAGCAGCACCTAAGTAAGTTAGAATAATGCAATTTCTAAGATTCAATTTAGAACGTGGAATGTTCAAATGGTCTAACTTCGAGCTAAACCCATCATGGCAGCAATAGAGATGGGACATTTACAAGGCAAAGTGCAGAGGTAAGGAATAAAATCCCTAAAAAGCAAAGTTGATGCTTATATATTAAATAAAAATCCACTTTTCCATCACATTCTCTAGTTGTTTTTTTAATTGTTTTAGTATAATGTTTTTTGAGCGGCTAAATGGGTTCGAAAAGTTTTGTATTTTGTTTTTAATACAATGTCCACTTTTCCATCACATTCTCTAATTGTGTTTTTAATTGTTTTAGTATAATGTTTTTTGAGGGCTAAATTGGTTGGGAAAGTTTTGTTTTTTGTTTTTTTGTTTTTAATACAATGTTTTTAGGGTTTAGAGGGTTAGAAAGGGGAGGGGTGTTTAAAAGATAAAAAATAAAAATAAAAATTTAAAATTTAAATAATCAAAATTACAAAACTCTTGATAAGGGTAGGTCTTTTTTTAATTAACACTACATCTCTTAAAAAAAATTGTATTTATATAAATAAAATAAAATAACTAACCCAGAATTTGGTAGAGACTCCTTTCTTGAAAGAATAACTAACTTGAAATTTGGTAGAGACTCCTCTCTTGAAAGTGCTAGAAGCTCCTGTGAAATCTTCTAGTTCTTATTTAAAACTCTTCGTCTCTTGAAAGTGCTAGAAGCTCCTCCTTCTTTAAAACCCTTCCTGAATTGCTGCACAGTCTAAACAATAATGAATTTATAAGATACATTGAGACAAATGAAAAATCAATAAAACCACAAAATAATTAATGACAACTATATAAAACCAGAAAGCTATCATTGTAAAATTAACTATAAAACAATTCTATTTATTAAAAAAGGAATAAAACTAACATAATTATTAAAAAAGGAAAAAAACTAACCTATTTATTAAAAAATGAAAAAAATTAACCTATTTATTAAAAAAGGAAATAAAAACCTAACCTATTTATTAAAATAGGAAAAAAAAAAACTACACTATTTATTCAAAAAGGAAAAAAAACTAACCTTGAAATTGTTACTAAATTTCTCCAAACTGCATGATGAATAGTAGGAAAACTAAATGACTTATATAACCTAAATTAGGTTTAACATTGATTGTTTTACACATATGGGATTAGAAAGAAGTTAAATAACCATTACTGTATTACATATTTCGTATATATAAAAAATTACACAAAACTTCATTGGTTTTGTATGCATGGGGATATAAATATGTAATTATTTAATACATTAGTTCATATTTTTTTATATCATAAATTTCTTTTTTTTACTAGTTTTCTGAATGTGCTTGAAATGCGCCCTATATTTTTGGTGGGAACTTTTGGAGGGAAAAATTTGAACGAAAAAATTGGAGTTAAGTTTTGGAGGGAACATTTCATTCTCATAGCTATAAGATGGTTGATTGACATTTGCACCATTCTACATTTTGGTGAGGTCTATCATTAAAGTTCATTGTCTTCTCTATTAATATTTTTCTTTAATTCTATATTTTAGTGAGAAGTCATGGACTCATCTGAATTGAATTCTAATGTCAATGAAGCATTGTATTGTTCATCTAGCCAAGCTACTGACAGTGCAAGCAATGTAATCAAACACGTTGCTCAAGAACTTCCATGTTCTGAAGATTTTGAAGGAAGCACTAATGAAGGGCAAGAATGTGAAGGTGATGATGATGATGATGAATATCTTCCTCCAAGTGGGGATCCTAAAGAAAATAAGCAACATGATGACAATTTTCCTTCCAGCGAGGATTTTAATGGGACTGATGATAATTTTCATATAAGTCAGGATTTTAATGGGACCGATGATGATTTTGGTGAGGACGAAAAAATCAATAATGGTGAAGATGATTTTCCTCCAAACGAGGATTTAAATGGAACTGATGATGAGTTTCCTCCAAGCGAGGATTTCAATGGAACTGATGATGAGTTTCCTCCAAGCGAGGATTTCAATGGAACTGATGATGAGTTTCCTCCAAGCGAGGATTTCAATGGAACTGATGATGAGTTTCCTCCAAGTGAGGATGTCAATGGCAATGATGATGATTTTCATCCAAGCAAGGATTTCAATGGCAATGATGATGATTTTCCTCCAAGTGAGGATTTCAATGGAACTAATGATGAGTTTCCTCCAAGCGAGGATGTCAATGGAAATGATGATGATTTTCCTCCAAGTGAGGATTTCAATGGAACTGAGGATGAGTTTCCTCCAAGTGAGGATGTCAATGGAAATGCTGATGATTTTCCTCCAAGTGAGGATTTCAATGGAACTGACAATGAGTTTCCTCCAAGTGAGGATGTCAATGACAATGATGATGATTTTCCTCCAAGCGAGGATTTCAATGGAACTCATGATGAGTTTCCTTCAATCGAGGATGCCAATGGAAATGATGATGATTTTACTCCAAGTGAGGACTTCAATGGAACTGATGATGAGTTTCCTCCAAGCAAGGATGTCAATGGTAGTGATGATGAATTTCCTCCAAGCGAGGATTTCAATGGAGCTGATGATGAGTTTCTTCCATGCAACGATGTCAATGGCAGTGATGATGATTTTCCTCTAAGTGAGGATTTCAATAGAATCGATGATCAGTCACCTTCAAGCAAGGACGTAAATGGAACTAATGATGATTTTCCTCCAAGCGAGGATTTTCTTGGAATCCATGATGAATTTCCTCCAAGTGAGGATTTGAATGGCACCGATGATGACTTTTCTCCAAGTGAAGATTTTAATGGCACCGACAATGATAATCCTCCATGCGAGGATTTCAATGGAATCGATGATGATTTTGTTGATGATGAAGTCACCAATGATGAAGAAAATGATTCTCCTCCAAGTAAGGATGTTATAGGCACCAATGATGTCAATGTTGAATTTCAAGAGTTCCCCTTCAATGAAGAATTTAGTGGCACCAATAGTGTTGATGCTCACATTGATCTATCCGCAAGTGATCAACTTATTACTGATCATGACATTCATTTTCATATTGAATTTAGTGATCATGTTTTCAATGAGGGGGGTCATATTTCTCACAATGAAAACATTCATTCTGATGAGGTTGTTGTTGCAGACATAATGGTCTAGGAAAGGCAGAGACATAATCCAACAATGAGCAGGATTAAGTGTAGGACTAGACCTTTTTATGTCAATCCAAAGCATTCCAGTTATACAAGGTCTAGGAAAGAATTGCTCACAATTCCAAGTTCCATTACTCATTTAATTTCAAGTGAGTGTTGCCACAACAATTGTTTGAAGGGTATAGGCTACAATTATGCCTTGGAGAAAAGGAACGTGTATTTATCAATGAACAAAAGTATGCAAAATTCATATTTAGTGGGGTATATGATTTCTACAAGGACAGGTTATGATTATCACGTTGGAAATGTTCTTCTTTGTAGAAAGGCATTCAAAAGGATTCACTCAATTGGTAATCATAGATTATCAAGAATCCAAACAAGACTAGAAAAGGATCCAACATTTTATTCTGATGATTATCAAGGACGGATCACTGGACCATCAACACACATTGCAATATCATGGATGCATGATTTATTTTCAAAGCATGGAGAGAGCATGCCAAATAGAGAAACAATACACATTCCAGATGATTTCACAAGACAAGAAATATACAACTTATACAAGGATTATGTTCAAGGTGGTCAAGGAAATGGAAACTTCATCAAATATGCATATTTCACAAGAGTATGGAAAAAGAAGTTCAACAATGTCTGCATTCCAAAGAGGTCAAGGATGGGGATCTACAGTACGTGTGCTTCTCTTAAAGAAAGGAGGGATAGATCAGAAGGGATAGAAAGAGGTATGCTTAAAAATTTGTTTTTTTTTAGATAAATGTCAATTATTAAAACAAGTTATCAATATTTTTGTATATGTTCTTTGTATATTCCATAATTAATTCATTGCAAGAACATCTCAATCAACAATCAAATGAACGACAAAAGTTGTACAAACATCACAAGAAGTGTTATGATGCTCCACATTAGTATATGGGTTTGATAATTGATGGCATGGATCAGAAAAAAACACTCTTGCCACATTTTGTACGTGTGCCAAAGAATTTAAAGGAGGAAAATTTTATTCAGTTTCACTTGGTTGGGTGTATGGTTTTTAATGGTGAAATGTTTCCAAGGGTTTACTTTACAGCTCCAAACATTCACAATGATGCAAATTTGACCATCACCATAATTCATCATGTCCTTTCTCATTGGCCTGGTGATCTTCCTGAATTTCTATATTTGCAATTGGACAACACAAGCCGAGAAAACAAAAATCAGGTCGTGTTTTCTTATCTAAACATGCTTGTTGAATTGGGAATTTTCAAAAAGGTAAAAGTTGGTTTCCTTCTTGTTGGGCATACACATGATCATATTGATCAAATGTTCATCTATTTTGCAAGGACATTGAGGAGGAAGAAAGTCGGGAGCCTGCCATCATTGATTGAAATTGTAAGGAAAGCATACCATCCAGAACCTGTTGTACAAAAATTGGAAGAAACTGTTGACATGCAAAGATTTATTTTTGGATCGCATGGTAAAGAAAGGTGCATTGAAAAACTTAATGACATTAGCTTTCAACATCAATTTCCTATAAAAAATATTGATGGAAAAACACTAATATGGGGAAAGAAGTACTCAACTAGCACAGAATGGGGGCCTTCATCAGGTTTGGCATTTTTGAAATTCATCCCAAATAGTCAAATGTATGCTTCAAATTTATTGTTATTGCAATCATCTTCAGAGATTCATAATGCAAGGAGACACAATAGAGATGTTAATTCTTCTCAATGCATGGAATAAATAAAAAAATCTATCGAAGATACATATGAGTACTTTGATGTTGTTGATTCTGTATGGTGGGAGTGTTTTTTCATGGAGCAAAGTGACATAATTTCAAACTCTACAAATGGAGATATATATTTGAAGTATCCATTTACTTAGCCACGAGTAACAAATGAAAATGAGGAAACAAATGTTGAACCTCAAGGTGTTGATTTTTATCAATTAGAGGAAAGATAAATCTATATTGGCTCTAGAAGATCATCTGCAAAGCGTTGAGAGATGGAAGACCTTTATAAGGGCTCAATACAAGATATCAAGGAGGGTTGCATGATTGCAGTTTTGGCTACAGATGATGCATGTGATTATCCTTTCTGGATTGCAAAAGTTATGAAGGTGAATAAAGAAAATGAATAAGTAGTATCAATAGAAGTACATTGGTATGCAACGGATACACACCTGTTTTATGGTGTGTACAAGGCAGAGATGGTAGTTGAGAAAAGGGTTTGCAGAAAGAGAAAAAAAAGGGTCAAAAAATAAATCATCGCCGCATTGACATATTGAAATTAGAGGAAGTTGATATACTTGTTTATGATTTCAAGATGACAAAGAAAGGCACTCTTCGCTCAAAGACTCTAGAGATTATCAAGAAGTTGCTTCCAAAAGAACAAGTTGCAAGATGGGAGTCTCCTCAACCAAGTAGTAGATCTAGAAGGAATATGACAACTGAAATGATGGGCATAGATGTAGACTCAGACGGTGCACCCATTGATAATAGAGAAGAATATGGGTCATCCACATCTTTGTCCAGCCCTTCGTCTGTAGAAAATGTAGATTCTGATGGGGTGTCAGATTCCATGGATGAATTTCAATAATTTCAAATGAAACATTTTAGATGTTTTCTATTAGTATGATGTTTGTAATTGAAACTCTGAAGGATATTTGAATATTTATATGAATCGTTTGTTCTTGTATAGTCTAATATATGATTTTATTATGAATCACATCATAATTTCTTTGATTTTATATGGTTAGAGTGGTGAAATTATTTATGGAATATTTTTGTTTGTTTAATATGCAAGTTTCACAAAATTTGTAATTTATATTTTTGAGAAAAATTTATTTTTCCAATTTAGGGATTGGTTTTAAAGTTTTTGTAAACAATAGTTTGGGATGTTTGGACATGGCTCTATTTTTAACCCCGAAAAAAAAAAGTGTATACTGGTATCAACACTTTTCTATTTAGGGGTGTTTTTGGTGTTTTTTTTTGCAAAAATCATCATTTTTATGCCTAGAGTTCTCGTTCTTAGTATAAAGTTCTTGTTCCATAGTATAAGTGGTTGTTAGGGCTCATATAGCTTTAAAATGAGTAAATAAAAAAGAGTTTTCTTTAATAATTTATGTGAAAGTTGTTTTTGGAAATCATCATAGTTATCAAGTCCTCTTCTTACTCTCCAACTTAACTACCAATCATGTGAAGACCTTGTTAGGAACTAATCTAAGTTATTTTATTCCTTCTTCTCAAAAACCTATTTCTTAGTTTTAGTTTTATTTGAACATTTGTTTGTTTGGAAATGTGATAAATAGAGATATTTCATAGTCTATGTGCACTAATAAGCATAAGGTTTACGTTTTATCCTAGGTTTACATTTTATCCTTTGTCAAATAGTTTCGTAATTGACATATTAATTTGTATGCTCACATGGTTCGACATCTACCCTAATAACCACCCATTTACAATCTATAATATGTATAATATGATCCCACAAACAGAATTGGCCCTATTACATACACCAAACAAAACATACATCAAACAAAACCACTCTATAAAATAATAATGAAATTTCTCATAAATATAAATACAAATCTCGTTCCTACATAAGCAAAATATGATCCTATCTCAAGCTTTAATTCTCTTATATTATATTTTATGTATAACATTGAAACTAGCATCTCCCACAACCATTTTTCACAAGTCTAAGAGAGAAATTGCAGTCAAAGAGAAAGACACGGGAGGGTCGGCCAATATGAAAAATATATTGACTCCACACAACTTTCCTCAAATTTAGTTGTTTCATACATTAAAAATTATACTTTGAGATTGCTCTTTGTTTTTATCTATGTTTTAGTAATATCATTAATAAAACATATTATTATAAACATAATTCCAACCCATTTTATCCAAGTTTACTATGTATTTTTATCAAATTGCATGTAGTCACACTAAGAGAAAATGGAAATTTATCGATGCTTTAAATAATAGATGCATTTGCCAACTTCTACAACCTAATTGCAATGCAACGGTATATATAGGTATGACTTGATATTTTCCAACTTCTGCAACCAAGTTTCAAGGAAAGGGTACAGAGAGATATAACATGATAAATCCTTATACATGGAACTTCCAACGTGAAAAAGTGAAGAGATGACAACAAGTATCGTTTACATGTTGAGGGTCAAAACTGAATGTGAACATTAAAACTATAAAATAATACTTTATTAAATAAGACTAATAAACAAGCCTTAGGTTCTTCAACCAATTTAGTAGCACAATCATAAAATCATGCAAGTGACCATGGGTAAAGAAAATCACATAGATGCTATGGAGATTAGAGAAACAAACTGAGGTTTCACACAGATGCAATCAAGGTGAAGGATGTAAAGAAAAATCAATGATGGATTAAGAAACATTGGAGGGGAAGAATGTATGGAAGAGAAAGTAAAATTACACTTTAAAATGGAACAGTAACACATCATTGATCCAAAGGATTTTCAACCATGAATTAAATGTGATTTCAAGCATTAAAACAAAGCTAAGATTATGTCTCACAGTATCCTTTAGATCTGGAATGGGAAATGGAAACTGAACAGATATCTCAGGAAACAAACATTTAAAACTTAAATGTTGTTAGAACCGAGAATGACTAGTTATGCAATGGATAAACATATTCTATTTCCAATAAGAAAACTAACAGCAAAATACATAAGAGGATCCAATAAGACAACTGGTTGTTTTTATTGTAAGAATGTCATTAATATTTTAAATAATTCTTCTTATTCTATCAAATTGTCCAATTTTATTAAAAGATATTTACAAGTTCAATGAATTAGTTTAACAAAATAATTAAAAACATTATTAAAAAAATAAAAAACGAAATTCTACAATTCCAACAAAAGAGATTTATGATTCCATCCAATTCTAATTGTGACAATAAAATAATTTTTAAAAATGATTAAAAAAATCGTGGCGGGTTTAAACTATCTCCTCATAACTAAATCCATAGTTTGAGAGAGGTGATGTTCTTGTGAATTCTACGTTGGAAGTCCAGGACTTGCATTCTATAACTCCTCATTATTTATGGCAAGAATCCAATGTGTTCATTCTCTATCCTACCAACTGGCTAGGACTCTCTGCTTTGAGTGTGGTCTACTGTATTTCACAGAACCAGGGTTTATGCTATCAAGTGAATTTGTTCCTCTTCGTGCCATTATTCAAAAACTAGATGGGAAGAAAATCACAAGACTCCATGATTTTAAAACTATTTTGTATGAATTTGTGTGCTATAATAAACCAAGATTGGACTGTTGTTGTAGAATATGATAGGCATGAGTGGTATGGGGAGCCTGAACTCTACACTTAAGGTGATGTGACTGGACTATGGAATAGAGTTTCTACCATGGATTCAGCGTCTGGTTTCAGAGAAATAAAACCGATAACAAAGACTGCACAAAACTTATACCTAAACAGGATGCACAAGTCAAAAGATACCATATTTAAAACAAAGGAAAAGGATCACATGTTATAACAGTAATGTAAATCACCAATACGATAGAACATATGAAAACAAATAATTCCCTTGGTATATTTCTATCAATATTGCATGTGCATTAATTTTTTTAAGAATGATGGTAGGAACAAGTTTCAAATACAAATACCTAATATATATATATATATATTGTGATCAACAAACTAATATCTGAATATATGCAAAACATTGCATGAAAATTAGTTGCCTAAAATATTAAACATTTCCCTCTAACCAAATGTAAACATCTAAAACTGAACAATGCATTCATAAGAATCAATAAGGAAAGAGTTCCAATTTGCATTAATATGAAAAACACGTCATTCATTATATCACCCAAAAAATTGAAGTAAACAAAAGGCCGAGAAGATTCACCACCGTGCATACAAAGGGCTGAGAAGCTTCACCCACCGTGCAGACGGAGGGACGAGAAGCTTCACCACCACACATACAAACGACCGAGAAGCTCCACCACCACATAGACAAATGGTTGAGAATCTCCACCACCTCGTAGACAAAGGGCCGAGAAGCTCCACCATCGTGCAGAAAAAGGGTCGAAAAGGTCCACCACCACGCAGACAAAGGGCTGAGAAGCTCCACCACCACACAGACAAAGCGTCAATAAGCTCCACCAACGCATAGACAAAAGGCCAAGAAGCACCACCACTGCATAGACAAAGGGTCGAGAATCTCCAGTATCACGCACCAGCACCAGTAGAGCACAAGAGAGGACGCACCAGCACTAGTAGAGCACAAGAGAGGGCACACCAGAGCACCAGAGAGGATGGACAAGAGCACGAGAGAAGCAGGGAAAATGACGGAGAGAAAAATTGACGACGAGCACAAACGACGAAACAGTAAACAGTTGCATTGGGTTAATACATATATAAAGTTTGTTCGTATGAATATTTGTTTCGTCGAAAACATTTTTCGATCGATCTACTTTTCGGCCGAAAACAACTTTCAGTCGAACAAATGTTCAGCCAAACAAGTATTCGCCTATTTTCTGGGTTATCTGTGCAAAGTGCCCATTACAGGGAACTCCATTAACTTTAACTTTCAGCCAAACATTTTTTTTCAATCGAAAACATAAATTGGTTTGGCCAAAAACATAAAATAGTTCGACCGAAAGGTTTTGGAATACGGAATCTGAAAGTTGATTCGCACCAAATAGAAACCCAGATCCATGATTTCACCCCTATACCAACCAGAAGAGCTATAGATACTATCATCATTGATTTTCTATAAAATAATATTCTCTCTAGATTTGGCTTTTCCAGGAGGTTAGTAACAGATAATGCACAGGCCTTTAAGTCCAAGAAGCTAATCAATTTCTTCCACAAGTACCAAATAAGACTAAATCATTCAACATCATACTATCCTCATGGAAGTGGGCTTGTTGATTCCTCAAATAAAATATTGGTGAGGATCATAAAGAAATTACTGGAGGAAAAGAAGATAGCATGGCACACCAAGCTTAAATATGGTTTATGGGGATATAGGATAAGTACCAAGAGGGCCGTTGGCATGTCACCATTTCAGTTGGTGTATGGAGTAGAGGCCATTTTTCAAGTTTGTTTTGGGTTACTAGTCACATGAATTTATTACAAGAACAATATGAAGAGCCAAGTCACATGCAAACAAGGATTAATCAGATAATAGAGCTCCATGAAATGAGAGAGAAAGCATATGACATAGTGGTGCACTAAGAGAAGATGAAGAAAGCATTTGACAGAAGGGTGAAATAAGAAAATTTCTAGAAAAATGTTTTAATTATGAAGTGGGATGCCAGGAAAGAAATGTTAGGATTATATAATCCTCCCTTGTCTATATATAGTCTATTTGATCATCTTGTCTATATTAGGGAGACATTATTACCATACTAAATTGTGAGGAACACATATAGAGGTTAACTACCACTTACTACATGTTCATGCATGAGTTTATGTGCCTATGAGATCCCTACATTATAGAAGCCACTCTGAGTGCCACCAACAACCTCCATCAGTTGGTTGTGGTAGGTAGGTATTTATTCCAATTCAAACGTCAGTTACATTTAGTTAGATCACTCTCAGTTATTCTAGCACCAGTTTTGAATGGTTGCATGGGGAAGTGGTGCCATTTTCCACCTACCTCATGAGTTTAACTGGTTTAACTAGTTTAAAGATTTAGACATCAGGAGTTAGACTAGTGTCTCCCATGTAGTGATTTAGACACAATAATTTAGACAGTTGATCGGGTTTAGTTGGTATATTCGAATCTTATCCACATGATTCTAATTATCCTTATTGTAATATTGTTGTATACTATTGGGAATAATAAAGCATTAGAGGAAATTTCAGGTCTAAAATGGGCCTCCTAAGGAAATTGATAAAATAATAGTTAAAATAATAAAATAATAGTTATTAATTTTGGAGGAAGAATGAAAAAACTACTTTTTTTGTTTGTATTTTTGACATATCTCCCTATGTTTTTACTCAAATTTCAAGTGGGATAGCTCATTTGATGTGGAATTTAATTCCACATCCAACGAGTACCCATAATGCATACATTTGATGGACCCCGCTACCCCAAAAACAAGAAATGCCTGAAAAATGTGATGATGACATCATCATCATGTTTTTTCATGTATTCTTATTTTGGGGGTAGTGGGGTCTGTCAAAAGTATGCAGTGTGGGTACTCATGGGATATGTAATTAAATTCCACATCCAATGGGCTCTCCCACCTGAAATTTGAGTAAAAACACAAGGAGATATGTCAAAAATACGAACAAAAAACGTAGTTTTCTTTTATGACAAATATGTCAATTCAACCATTATGGTTGACTCATTTTATTGAAATTATATTGGTTCTTGAATTCCAACTCACAAAAGTTATTGTTAGTGCATTTTATTATAAGGTCCATTTTAGAACCCAAATTTCCTCTAATGATTAATGTTGTAATTAACTGATCAAATCTTATCAAATTTGTCTCAAATAAGTCTTGTTCAGTGTACATTGTTCTTGATATTTCACTACACAATTCTACCTTTCAATTGATCTCATTGACTCTAGATCAATGGTTCAATAATTTAATATGGTATCAGAGCCTTGTTTAGGTCAGCAGCAAGTCTTTTTTTATCTCCATTCTACACCAGAAATAGTTGAGTTTCCACATAAATCCTAGAATGATAGTCTTACTCCCTCTGAATTTTTTTCATAGAAGTCTATCCAAGTGTGATGGACTCTGAGAAAGTGTACATGTGAAGGTGGAAAGGCTTGAAATTCAAATGATTGTGAATTGATTTTGGTTTTGCAGTGATATTTGTAGGTACCTACGCAGATTCTTGAGGAATTGAATGTTTCAGCATACAGATATATTGATTCTTCATCTCTTGTACCTCAAATCCTTACACCCTTCAACTACTCGGATTGGAGGGTAGATATGTAAGTAGCATTGCGCAAGATTGGCCTATATAGGATGTGTTAACACTCCATTTTAATAGTTAATTTTATGGGATCGACGAGAGTTGGTAAGGGTCCTAGCTCCTCGAATTTCATGTGACCACCCTTCAACGAACAAAGCGGTAGGTGTGCTGTAACATTGGGCAGGATTCATAATCAAGGGCTGCGATTGATTGGGGAAAAATCCATGGTTCTGAACCGCTTCATGTGAGAAAACATGCATGGTCAAAGCTTCCATCCAGGATTGCAAAACATGTTAAATATCGGAGGCTTTCGACAGTTGAGATGAGGTCTAGGGCAGATCTACGGCCTGAATAGATTTCACGATCCATACTTGTGCGGATAAAACCACAATCTCAAATCGCGAAAAGGTGTAGGGGTCACAAAGATCAACTGCCATGATGAAGAAGGATATAAATCTACATCTACGGTTTATTTCACAAGGCGAACTAGCATGGACGAACATCTAAGTTTCCCATTGCGAAAGACAGTGGGGCCCACTTCAATCGATGGCTGCACGAAGAGTGGATCTCGATCAATGGTGAAGAACATGTCACGGACCAGAACTTCCTGCAGTGTTCAGAAGAGAAAAGTTGGCAACAGGAGGAATGGAATGTGGATGGCGGATATGATAGATTCCTTTGATCGGACAGCTGAGAAGACTCCCAAGGTGTAGATCTCGCATCCAATGTGGAGATAACAGTGGAGGAGACGTTCGCGCATGTAATCTGCACTCTCGTGGATTGGTCGATTTCTATGACGCCATTTTTAGCACACGTAGAGGTGGAATCATCCCTTGGCAGAGTTGTATCATGAAGGGATAGGTGGCTTTTGTGTGAGCTGGCCTACAGAAATGGGGAAAGTAACCAGCGAATCTACAGCTCACACAAGGCAAAGACAACACGATGCAGGAGACCATTCTATTTCCCACTTTGAAGGAACAAAGAATCGGGGAAGTGTCCACTTCATGAACAATGCAACATGGATCTACTATACCAGATGGCATCCACAACTGCTCCACACAGCAGATAGTAAGGCACCATGGTCGATGAAGCCACATGACTAGATCCCCAGCAAATAAAGGATCGCTCTGTTCATGCCTTTAGACATGTTGAAACCAGATACACTCGATGACAAAATGTGTGGGAGTGTTGACCAGCCTATGCGAAGATCAATCCATAAGTCCTATAAATACTACCTTCAGTTCAACAAGAATGAACTAACATGTCTCCAGAATCCGAATTCTACTCCTCCGCGAAGTTGTAGAGGCCTGATAGAGTCTAACGATGAAGATCTGGTTTGAAAAGCTTGTCTATCTGGGGGTGTTGATGGTTGGTGATAAGGTTCCACACTCACTTGTCGTCTTGGTATTTGCATGCCAATGGTGACACCAGCCATCGGGGCCTAGATGTGATACCCACGTCTCCAACGACGTGAGGCCTAGACACTTAATTCCCGTAAGTGTTTTTCCAGGAGCCCCTAATATCATCACGCCCACCAAAGCCTCTGCGGAGGGGGACAGTCATTGATTGTTCCCTGTGTAAACAATTGTTTGAATGGGAGTGTCAAGGGCTCAAAGCCTTCATCATTCTTATTTCAAAGTACACTTAATGAGGGTGATGGGGTTGGTGTAGAGGTTCTACACCTTGGTGCATGTGGGAGCGCTCACCTCACTAGAGGTGAGGAGTATAAGAATGATAAACCATCCCACGGGTCTGTCTCAACCAAAAGCAATGTATCCCTTCTTCTAGAGCCCACGTATAATAGTGTCAATCGGTGAGGAAGGAGGTGGCAGATGTGACTGGACCAATGAAGGAAGCCGACCACTTTGCCAACGTGTAACCATGCGGAAAGCTGCATTTGAACATGATGGAAACACACGTTTCAGGAAGAGGGGGAGGCATCATCCTTATCATTTGTCATGACAGCCGAGCACGTCAAGCTGTTATTTAAGCTGAATGCGACAGTCAGTGTCATGATGTTTGTCATGCATATTTGTAAAACATGGCGCTAGTCCACTCTTTACATTGTTAACGCCAGATAGCGACTTGTAACATTTTTTTATTTGGTAGTCTTAGAAATAGGATTGTATAAAAACGCTCCTGGTAGAGGGAGAAAGGAGTTAGTGAATTGGATTGGGGAACAATCCCGGGCTGAGGCTCCCATTTGTAAAGCTTGATAGCTGTGTATGAATAAATTATAGTGAAAGACTGTTACTCATAGTAGAGATTCCTATCATTTTTTTTTTCCCAATACGTGCTCTCTTTTACGTGTAAATGTGTTTCCTATTTCCACTCCATTTTGTAAATTGCTTTCCATGCCTGCAACTTAGGGTATAGCAGTTCGGAATTCATACTGTATATGCTATGGTCACTGTTACAGGCATTTACCAATGGTTCTTCTAAATTTTCATCTAATTCATCTCACTGGTGCTCCATGCGATGTACTGTCCCTCCTTGTCCTCTAAATCGCCCGCTAAAATCTCCTGATTGGGAAATCAGCAGCTATCTTGCCTTTGTTTGCAATCTTTCGTCATTCTTTCCATTTGTAACCATTTCTTCTATAGGTTTTGACTCCATTTTCCCATGGTCCCTTGTCCCCGATAATCCCACCATGCACCTTCCTCAACACACTTTGCCCCTTTCAGGATCCTAGCCCCCTGATTATGCTCATTGAAAATCCTATGCGGAGTAGACTCTGGTGACACACAAGATTGACAACCTTATGTGGAGATACTCCGGTGACAAATGAGAGATCCATCTTTGACTCCGCAAGGCCAACGGCACAATATAAAGTGGTTCTGTTATTTCCTGGGAGTGGCCTCCCCTCACTCGACCTTGGGGGCTCAAAATCCCGGTGCTAACAAAATGGCATCGTCGTCGGGGAATGAACTTGGAGATCCTCCCTGGGAAGAATGACAAAGATTTAGATATGGTTGCTGATGGTGAACAATAAGTCAAACACCAAGAAGGTTGAGCACTTTTCACCTGGCAACTCCACTCTTGAAGGATTCAAACTTTAGTGACTCTGCTAGTGATGTGATCCAGAAAATCTAATGCACAGCAGAAGGGCCAAGCACTTGATTCTGCGTTTCTTCCAAGATGCCTTATCCTATCTTTTAAGTTTTCTCTTCTCTTTTCTTAGACTTATCAAAACATCCTTCTATGGCCCAGCTCATCCTGAGTAGAGCTATGAATATGTTCCTATTTATCCTTGTTTACGAACCGAAAGCATTGCGTCATTTGGTACATCTGATTTCGGCCTAGATCTTTATCCGGGGGCGCCCGATGTCAAAGTACATCCATACAAAATTCATGGAAACTTGGATGATAGTTTAGCTATCATACCTAACCTTGTCTCCCCCATTTCTCCAAGCCAATATAAACCATTGCAATTACCTCCTATCCTCCATGATTTTCCCATGAAATATTACAAGTACCTCCCCAAGTTCGACGGAGAGTCTAAAAAATTGACTGCTGAGAAACATGTACAAGCCTTTGAGAATTTCTCTGACCTTTTTGAGATAGAACAAGACAATGTCTGCATGCAGGTGTTCACTTTGTCCTTGTAGCTTTACCATGAGTAGGAAACAGTACGTACTGGAGGTTGTTGTGATTTCTATGACCCTATGGCTAAATACATGGAGGGTCTAGGTGAAGGAAATGATTGCTCACATCTCTGCCTTAAAAATTAGTTTGTTTGTCATTCCCTTCGCCCATTATCTATTTCATTCTTGTCCATCAAGCACCATATAAGAACAAGAGTATTAGGCAAGTTGCTTGATTGGCTTCATTGGAAGTCTGATTTCACTTAGTTGGGATGGTGTACAAAGTTAGGTAGAGAAGGTAGGAGAAAATAAGTTCAACTGCTATTGAGCATTTCCTTCATTATTGTTTTCAGTTTATTTTCATTTTCAGTTACCAGCACAGGTTTACAGTCACCAACATGATTTGAAATAGTGGCACACATTCGTTGAAGTAGTAGCATGAAGCAGATGGAGATGTCAAAGTAATACTAAAGATAGCCCAATGGTTTGGTCTACGAGGGTTCTTTCCTACCTCGTTGGGAGGATAGCATCCCTTGTGGAGCCAGTTGTTAACACTTTGTTTTAACAATTGATTTTAGGGGCTCGACGGGAGTTCGGTAAGGGTCCCAGCCCATAGAATTTAATGTGACCACCCTTCAATGAAGAAAGCGGCAGGTCTGTTGTAACATTGGGCAGGATTCATAATCAAGGGCTGCAATTGATTGGAGGAAGATCCACGGTTCTAAACCGCTTCGCACGAGCAAACATGCACGGTCAAATATTCCATCTAGGATTGCAAAACGTGTTAAATACCAAAGGCTTTCAAAGTTTGAGATGAGGTATGGGGAAGATCTACAACCTGAAGAGATTTCGCGATCCATACTTGTGTGGATAAAAATGCAATCTCAAATTGCGAAAAGGTGTAGGGGTCACAAAGATCAACAACTGTGATGAATAAGGAGATAAATCTACGGCTATGGTTCATTTCGCAAGGAGAACTAGCACAGACGAACATCTAAGTTTCCCATTGCAAAAGAAAGTGGGGCCCACTCTGATCGATGGCTGCATGAATAGTCGGTCTTGATCAACGGTGAAGAATGTGTTACAGACTAGAACTTCCTGCGGTGTTCAAAAGAGAAAAGTTGGCGACATGAGGAATGGAATTTGGACGGTGGATATGATATATTCCTTTGATCAAATGGCTGAGAAGACTCCCGAGGTGTAGATCTCCCATCCAGTGTGGAGATGACAGTGGAGGAGATGTTCGCACGTGTAATCTGTGCTCTCGTGGATTGGCCAATTTATCTGACGCCATTTACAGCACACGTAGAGGTGGAATTATCCCTTACTAGACTCCTATCATGAAGGGATAGGTGGATTTTGTGTGAGCTGGCCTACGGAAATGGGGAAAGTAACTAGCGAATTTGCAGCTCACACGAGGCAAATCCAATGCAACATGGGAGACTATTTCAATTCCCACTTCGAAGGAACAAAGAATCATGGGAGTGTCCACTTCATCAAGTATGACAAATGGATCTACTATACCAGATGGCATCCAAAACTGCTCCCCACAGCAGACATTAAGGCACCATGGTGGGTGAAGCCAGATGACTAGATCCCCAAAAAATAAAGGATCGCTCTGCTAGTGCCTTTGCACATGTTAAAACCAGATACACTCAATGAAAAAAATGTGTGGGAGTGTTGACCAACCTGTGCAAAGATAAATCTCGAAGCCCTATAAATATTGCCTTCAGTTCAACAAGAGTGAACTAACATGTCTCCAGAAGCTGATTTCTACTCCTCCACGAAGTTGTAGAGGCCTGATAGAGTGTGACGATGAATATTTGGTTTGAAAATATTGTCCGTCTGGGGGTGTTGATGGTTGGTGATAAGGTTTCATACTCACTTGTCATCTTGGTATTTGCATGCCAATGGTGACACTAGCCATCGGGGCCTAGACATGATACCCGCATCTCCAATGATGCGAGGGCCAGACACTTACTTCCCGTAAGTGTTTTTCTAGGAGCCCCTGATACCATCACGCCCACCAAAGCCTCCACAAAGGGGGACAGTCATTGAATGTTCCCCATGTAAACATTTTTTCGGATGGGAGCATCAAGGGCTAAAATCCCTCATCATTCTGATTGTGAAGTACACTTGACGAGGGTGATGGGTTTGGTGTAGAGGTTCTACACCTTGGTGCCTGTGGGAGGGCTCACCTCACTGGAGGTGAGGAGTACAAGAATGATAAACCATCCCACGAGTCTGTCTCAACCAGAAGCAATGCAGCCCTTCTTCTAGAGCCCACATATAACAGTGTCAATCGGCGAGGAAGGAGGTGGCAAATGTGACTGGACCAGCGAAGGAAGCTGACCACTTTGCCAATGTGTGATCATGTGGAAAGCTGCATTTGAACATGGTGGAAGCACATGTTTCAAGAAGAGGGGGAAGCATCATCCTTATCATTCGACATGACAGCCGAGCACGTCAAGCTATTATTCAAGCCGAATGCGATAGTCAGCATCACGACGTTTGTCATGCATATTTGTCAAACATGGTGCTAGTCCACTCTTTTCACTGTTAACGTCGGATGGTGACTTGTAACATTTTTTGATTCGGTAGTCTTATCAATAGGATTGTATAAAAATGATCTCGATAGAGGGAGAAAGGAGTTAGTGAATTGGATTAGGGAACAATCTCGGGCTAAGGCTCCCATTTGTAAATCTTGATACCTGTGTATGAATAAATTACAGTGAAAGACTGTTACTCACAGTAGAGATTCCTGTGTTGTTTTTTTTCCCAATACGTGCTCTCATTTATGTGTAAATGTGTTTCATGTTTCCACTCCATTTTGTAAATTTCTTTCCATGCCTGGAACTTAGGGTATAGCGGTTAAGAATTCATATTGGATATGCTCTGGTTGATGTTACAGGAATTTACCAATGGTTCTTGTAAATTTGCATGGAATTCATCTCACTGGTGCTCCATGTGATTGACTGTCCCTCCTTGTCCTCTAAATCACCCACTAAAGTCTCCTGATTGGGAAATCAGCAGCGATCTTGCCTCTGTTTTCAATCTTTCTTCATTCTTTCTATTTGTAATCGTTTCTTCCACAGTTTTCGACTCCATTTTCCCATGGTCCCTTGACCCTGATAATCCCACCATGCACATTCCTCAACACACTTTCCCCATTCAGGATCCTAGCCCCCTAATTATGCTGATTGAAAATCCTATGTAGAGTAGACTCTAGTGACACACAATATTGACAACCTTATGTGGAGATACTCCGGTGACAAACAAGAGATCCCTCTCTGACTGCGCAGGGCTGGAGGTGCAGTCTAAAGTGGTTTTGTTGTTTCCCATGAGTGGCCGCCCCTCGTTCGACCTTGGGGTCTCAAAATCTCAGTGCTAATAGGATGACAATGGGTAGAGAAACTTAGCCTCAAGAGTATGTTAAGAAGAACAAATTTTTGAATTGGCTTGATGAGGCTTTCGACTTCATGTGCACTCATATCTCTCGGGATCGTTTCTTCCATCTTGAGGGACTTAAGACTCTAAAGGAATATTGGGAAAAGCTTCAATACTTGTTTGGCAAACAAGATGAGCTTTGAGGGCACATATTGGACAATGAGATGATAGCTTTACATCCCAACAGTGTCGAATATATTCACCAATTCTTCACAAACTACAAGTCACTAGTACTGCAATGCAAACAATGTGGATTAGAAAGGAAAGATGGGAAGCTTGTGTTGTCTGTACTTAGCAAGCTTGGCTCAGAGTATGTTGATGTATTTGTAACTTTAGAATATATTTTGATGTATATTATCATTTTATGTTGTTGTTCCCCCATCAGGGATGTGTGTACCCCCTTGTGGGATGTCTTAAATTATGTCTAGACATTGAGGTAAAACCTCTGTTGTAAGTCGAGGCAATAGTCCACAGTGTAACATCATGTAATGTGTAATTGGAGCCTCTTTGGGAGAATTTGGCCCTATTAGGGAAGACATGTGGGCCCCAGTCTTATGTTTGGCCAGTGACTTGAAAGGGTATAAATAGGGAGGTGCTCTCCCTCATTTATACACACCTCTCACTCTCAATTTCGCATGAGAGAGAGATATAGATAGGTAGATGTTGAATACTTCTTATTACTGCTTTTGATCATCTAACTTAGCTGAGGAAGTTTGTAGGGTTTCCCCAATGAAAACCTTTGTGTCTCATGTATCTTTTATATAGTGTGCATCTTCTTGTACTTTTTATTCTTTCATATAAATATCCTAGATTAAATAATCAAATATAAAGAAAAAATAACATGGTATTAGAGCCTCTCTGAAAGAAGGCACTATGCAGCTGCGGGAAACTAGGGATTCCTAGTTCAAGGTCTTATCTCCACAGATCATCACGAAAAGAGGCCTAGGATAAATCACCTCAGTAGGGTGCATCTTTTGGTGGAGATAGTTTCTAAATCGGAGAAGTTTCATTTTTTACCCTACCACTCATGTCGAGAGGAGCTAGGGCATCAACTTTTGGAGGCCTCCCACCTTAGTTTTTAGAAATTCAACTAGCTAAGAAACTCACCTCAAGGAGGCACATATTTCTATCCAAACAAAATCTCCAAACTCCAAGTTTGGAAAATTAGGGTTTCTCTAACAAACCCTAGGTCATCCAACTCCGGAATCGAGTCGGACACCTCAAATCGATAAGATATAAATATTTTTTATTTCCATTTGAGGTTCTCATTTGAAAAGATGAATCATCAAACTCAACTTGAGGAAAATCTTGGAGGGTCTTATAACTTCTGAGCATGGAAGTATGGAATCTCCCTAATCCCTGAAGAAAATGATTTGGATCAATTACTCAATGGGAAGGTTCTATATCTAGAGGGAGATGAGGCTAAGGATGCTCATAAGAGAATCATGGATAAGGATAAGAGAATCATCGCAGAGTCTATTAAGGATCACCTCGACCCCCATGTTTCTTCATTCAAGACACCAAAAGAAGTGTATGATGATTTGACAAAGATGTTTGTAGGAAAGAACATCAATCAGAAAATGACTTTAAAGAACCAACTAAATAATGTGAATATACAAAACTCCGAGACTATACAAGCTTACTTCACAAGGGTTGCTCAAATCAAAGAACAACTTGAAGAGGTTGAAGAAAATGTTGAAGAAGGAAAAATTGTAATGACTACCCTGAATAGTCTCCCTATATCATGGGACTCATTCATTCAAGGGATTTGTGCAAGAAGCCTTCGGAAGTTGATCTCTTTCAGAAGACTTCAAGGAGAATGTGCACAAGAAGAAGATAGACTTGTGACAAGAGAAGAAAAGATGTGATCAATTGACGATCAATCTCTCACAGTTCACACTTGGAAGAACTTCAATAAGAAGGACAAGAAGGAGAACTTTCATCACAACAAGAATAAGGATAAGAAACTGAAGAAAAGAGATACTTCAAATGTTCAATGTTATACTTGTGATGAAAAGGGATTCTTTGTAAGAGATTGTCCCATCAGGGAAAGGAGACACCATGCTCATGTTACCGAATATGATGAACCAACAAACAAAAGATTTAGATGAGAGAAGTATGATTTGGATGAAGAGTATGTGTTGATCTTAGCACTTACACTTAGTGGCACTATCTCACACGGAATCAATGATTGTCTTATGGATAGTGGAGCTTCTAAACATATGACGGGATACAACGAATCATTCATTAATATGTCTGAACATGACTCAACTCACAAGGTGAAACTTGGGTATGACTATCAATACCCCATAAAAGGGAGTCGATAAGCTTCATACAATATTGACTCCAGGTAATCATTGGAGATGAAGGATGTGCTATATGTTCCAGGATTGAAGAAGAATATTCTCTCAATTTATGCACTAGATGCAAAAGGGATTAGGGTTTCTTTCATGAATGGCCAAGTTATGATGTGGCCCAGAGGAAATACAATAGAAGATGCAACAGTTATTGGAGAAGAAGGTGGAGGCTTGTGTAAGCTAAAGGGATAGCCTGAACAAGCATTGGTTCATGGGTCGATTGAACAAAGTGAACTATGGTACAGAAGGCTTGTGCATGTGCACTACAGATCACTACCGATGGCAAGTAAAGAAGTATCAGGATTGCCATATATCTAGTCAATGCATAAAGGTATTTGTAAAGGATGTTCACAAGGAAATAATACAAATAATACCTTTCCCTACAGTGAGAGCAAGGCTAAAGGAATACTAGAGATAGTACACTTGGATGTATGTGTACCCATGTCTTCTAGCTCATTAAGAGGGCGTGTGTAATATGTTTCCTTTATAGATGATTTCTCATGTAAAACTTGGATATATTTCTTGAAAGGAAAAAGTTATTTTTTAGTAATTTCAAGAAATATAAAGCCTTGGTCGAGAACCAGACAAATAGTAAGATCAAGACTCTATGGTCAGATAATGGCGGAGAGTTCACTTCGAAAGAATTCAAGGAAATCTGCAGAGAGTTGGGGATTAAGAAGGAGTTGAGAACTCCATACAATCCTCAATGAAATGGGGTTGTAGAACAAAGGAACCGAACCACCATGGAGGCAGCAAGATCTAGGATGCATGATCAGGATCTTCCTATGCACCTTTGGGAAGAGGAAGCAAGAACAGTTGTGTATGTACAGAAGTGTACTCCTCATATAGTACTTGAAAATAACACTCCTGAAGAGGATTTCTTAGGAGAGAAACAAGAATTCAACCATCTGAGAATATTTGGCTACCCAGTGTACATACATATCCCAAATGAGAAAAGGACAAAAATTTACCCTTCTCGGATGAAGGGTGTATTTGTAGGATATAGTGATACGTCAAAGGCCTACTAAATATACTTTCCAGGATTCAAGAAGATCGACATTAGTATATATAACCTTTGATGATGACTCGGCATACTTTAGATCTAGGAGGACACCCATCCAAGAGGTTGAGGAACCTGAAGAGATGATAGGTCGAGATATGGAAATTGGAGAAGTAATTCCAGAGGACCATGAAGATCATGACATCATAGAACCATAAGAACTGGTAAAGAGATTCCTTGAGAAGGAATCCCACAATAGGAAACCAGCATGGGAACATGAGCCCTTATGAGAAGCTGAAAGGTATGGTGCTCCAGAGGGAATACATAGAGAGAGAAAGAGGGAAAATCCCTACAACCGCTATGTGGCCCTGTTGTGTGACATCATTGATAAATAACCTTCCACCTATGAAGAGGATACAGAAAATAAAGAATGGAAGGATGTGATGATGGAGAAATATCAGTCGATCATGAAGAATGATGTCTTGGAGATTGTTCTGAGACCAGAAAAGAAATATGTTGTGACTTCGAAATGGATCTACAAGATCAAGCATGCTACAGATTATAGTATCAAGAATTATAAGGTGAGATTCGTAGCATGAGGATTCTCACAGAAAGAAGGCATAGACTACAAAGAGACATTTTCTCCTATGGCAAGGTACACTTCTATTAGGACCATACTTTGTTTGACAGTAGTTATGAAATGGAAAATACATGAGATGGATGTCAAGAGAGATTTCTTGAATGGTGTAGTTGAGGAGGAAGTGTACGTGGAATAGCCACTGTGATTCATGACACATGATATGAAGACCCATGTGTGCAAATTGAAGAAGTAATTGTACATATTGAAACAAGCAACGACGACATGGTATGGAAGGATGGATAGCTTCCTAATGAGCTTGGAATTTATCAAGGGTAAAGTATATTCCAACCTCTACTTCAAGGTGGAAGACAGAAGACCAGTGATACTCCTAGTATATGTCGATGACTTGTTTCTAACATGTGAAGAGGAACTCATTACAAATGCAAAGAGGATACTTTCTACAAAGTTCAAGATGAAATATCTAGGTACGATGCACTACTTCTTAGACATGGAGATGTGGCAGATTGCAGATGGGATCTTCCTTAGTCAAGGAAAATATGCAGTGGAGATTCTGAAGAGATTCGAAATGATGGACTGCAAGGAAATGGCCAAACCTATGGCATCTAACTTGAAAATTCTGAGTGATTCTTCATCCGATAAGGTCGATTCCATGATGTATCATCAGATGATTGGATCATTGATGTATCTAACGAATACGAGACCAGACATATGTTTTGCGGTGAACACATGGGGGATTTACTAGCGAGTGAATATCATATCACATACATTCATATTGGGGATTTGAATACCCTTGAAAACCTCAAAAATATATTGCCTCATATTAAGGGGACAAGGGGGGATTTTTAATTTGATACAATAATATAAATATTGGGGGTTATCATATTCAGGTGGGGTGAGGAATAACCTCCAAATTGTGGTGTAGATTCATACTGCCAAATCATGGGCTCAATTCATATTGTTAAATCATGGGTTGGATTCATATTAGCCCTAGGTTTTACTAGGGAATAACCTCCAAATTGCAGGCTAGATTCATACAACCAAATCATGGGATGGATTCATATCAGTCTTAACTGCTGCAAAGGAATAACCTCCAAATCGTAGGCTATATTTATACCTCGAAATCATTGAACTTATAATTTTTTTTTTAGAATATTTTTTTAGGTTGAGGTTTATGTGGGTATTGAGATTCAATCAAACCTTTCTTCATGAAAACCAAGAAAAGTGAGATCAATATTTATTGGCTCACTAGAACCAAAAATGTTAGATCAATCTTTCTTGACTAATGATTTCTTCTAGGATTTTGTATTCTTCTATTGAGTTATATTTGGAACATTCATAATTGTAATTTCAATTCTTATATGCAAAGAATATGTCTTAATATTGTATTGGAACTAACATGAAGATATGTGAAAATCTAAATCCTTATTTACATGCCTTATGTGTTATCATTACCATGAAATGGTAGCATATAAGCTTCACTATATGTGTGTCTTTATAACTATTTCATGCCTGAAACTTAACAATGGATAATTTTCCCTCTCTTGTAAAGGTAAAAAAAATAGATATAACCCAAGAAAAGGTAACTAAATATTGTAAAATCCCTTTATTGAAAGAATACATGTAGAGGAAGTGGAGGCAATTCACTGCATCTTGTGAATGACCCAAATCCAAGCTATGAACATGAGCATATTGTGGTATTTGGAAGTAAGAGGAATTTTTCTATGTTCATTTGGATTCAAACATCAATGATGTTTGTTTTTATAGGAAGGTAGGGAATTCCATCCATGAAAGTGTTTCAATTTTTCATTTTTATGAAGTTTAATTTATTAATCTTATAGAAAACATGAGCTCTCTATGGCTATACTCGTGTTTACATGATATAAAATTTGTAAATTGGCAGGTTATGGTGTGAAACATCTACAATTCTCATCTTTTCTAAGAATTGCACTCACTATTGGACTATTAGTATTTTACATTCTTTCTTACATTGATCTCTTGATTGGGTTGTATTTTATGCATTTTGTCTTCTCCGCTACTAATTCATTGGGTCTTCCACTATCCAACTCTACAAATTGATCACTCGACCCTGCAATAGCAGTGGGATCATTATTATCATTATAGTATTATTTTATTTAGCATCATGTTTTTATATACTAAGATGGATTAGCGATCATGTTTGTTACAACTTGATAATATAATATAAATGGGGTATTAAAAATGTGTTGAAAAAAATGGATACCTACAATATATGGTGAAACTAAGGGTTTTCTTACTTGGCAAGGTATATTGGGAGGGGGGTTCAACAATACAATTTTAAGAGGCATTTTCCAATATTTCCTAAAATTGGGGATATTCTTTAATATCCTACGAACAGCCGTGCTATGTAACAAGTTCGCTGAGTGAAACCCCCATGGGTGAACATCTTGATCCAGTTCTAGATGGATCTAAAACATGTTCACTTGATAGATGCAAATCACATGCTGAGGTAAATAAAAGGTACAGTGGATTTTGGGCTCAAATATGATGTGAATCAAAAGATTAACCTACATGGTTATGCTGATTCGGATTGGGAAGGTAGCGCCATGGACATAAAGAGCACCTCAAGTTGTTGCTTCAATATGGGATCTAGCATGATCTCCTGCTTCAGGAGGAAAAAATCATGTGTGGCACTGAGTACAGATGAGGTAGAGTATGTTTTTCACTTTCTCGGCTAGTTGAGAGGCAACGTGGCTTCAAAAGATACTATCTGACTTGTTTGATCTCCAGCTGGATGTGACTTGTATCTTTTGCGATAGCCAGAGTTGTGTGAAGTTGTTGGAAAATCTTGTGTTCCATGATAAGTCAAAGAACATCAAGATCAAGTTCCACTATATCAAGGATATGGTGCAGAGAGGAGTAGTGAAGCTCCAGTATGTGGCAACAGAGGAGGAAATAGCTGATGTGTTGACTAAGCCTCTTGTGAGAGTGAAGTTCGAGTACTTCAGAGAAAGACTTGGTGTGATCCAAATTGAGATCCCTCTAAAGAGGGAGTGATGTGTTCTAGCATAGAAAGAGAGACAGGTTATTTGAGTGTAAAAACCTAGCAAAGCTCGTAGGTTTCTTAGACATAATCAATCATGTAGGTTGTCCTTGGATGTAATCAATCTTGACGAAGCTCGCAGGTTATCCTTGGATGTGATCAGTCCTGATATGACATGGAAGCATAATATCTCACATGGGAAATGAGAGAGGTTGTCTGAGTGGGAAAATCTCGGTGCATCAGGATGCTCAAACATAATCATTCCTATAGTTTTTCCTCAGATGTAATCAGTCCTAGTGAAGCTCGTAGGTTATCTAAGAACGTAATCAGTCCTATGACAGGTTATCTAAATGTAAAAATGAGACTTGGAATGGTATGCATGTTATTCGGATGTAATACACCCTGTGGGTTTTCTAAGAGTAAAAATTAGACCTAGCATGGTACACAGGTTACTCAGATGTAATATGCCCTAAAGGTTATCTAAACGGAAAAGATCCTAGATGCAGGTTGTTTAGATGTAATCCGTTGAGGTTGACCACAGAACGTAAAAAGTCCTAATGAAGCAGGTTCTTAGGTTGTAATTCTTCCTTGTACACATATTCATATATGTGTGTTCCCATGTTGAGATGATAAGGACATGAAGCAAGAGAGGTGCACCTAGGCATTTCTTTGATAAAATGTAGGTCAACCATGGATGTTTGGTTTGTTGTTGTTTTGTCTTGTGTAGGAAAAAAGAGATGAGTGGATACGATGAGAAGAAGGTAGAAGACACAGGTTATTGTCGTGGCAATGTAAAGAAGGTCCGAGACAGTTCCTACGGGATGGAATTATTGAGATGTGATGAAGAACTTGCATAGGACTAGGCCTACATCCAGCATGAAAAAGGGTTGGATCTATAGAAACTTCTTATGATAGATAGTATGGTACAATAATAAAATTAATAAAACGATGATGGAATTAGCTATGATGCTAACTCAATGACTCTGTGATGAATACTTTCCTAGATGTGTTGATGATTGTGAAGAGAGAGAATTCCTTCTTATTTAAGAGGGAGTGTTGATGTATTTTCCAACTTCGGAAGATATTCGGATGTATATTAGCATTTTATTTTGTTGTACCCCCATCGAGGATGTGTGTACCCCCTTATGGGATGTCTTAAATTGTGTCTATACCTTGAGGTATAGCCTTTATTGTAATTCGAGGAAATAGTCCCCAGTGTAACATCATGTAATGTGTATTTGGAGCCTCTCTGGGAGAATTCATCCCTGTTAGGTAAGACATATTGGTCCCAGTCTTCTGTTTGATTAGTCACTTGAAAGAGTATAAATAGGGAGGCTCTCTCCCTAATTTATACACACCTCACACTCTAAAGTTTGCATGAGAGAGAGAGAGAAAAAGATAGGGGGAGATATACATAGTTTTTGAATACTTCGTATTACTACTTTTGATCATCTTACTATGCTGAGGAATTTTGTAGGGTTTTCTCCTTTATGGTTTCCCCAGTGAAAACCTTTGTGTCTCATGTATCTTTTATATCTTGTGCATATTGTTATACTTGTTATTTTTTCAGATAAATATCCTATATTAACTAATCAAATCTAAATAAAAACTAACAAAGTACTTAGTCTTTGTCTCTACATTCCATTCTGGGAGAGCTTCCATCCCCAATTAGAAGATGCCTTCTCTAGATGCTTTTGATGAGTCCTTAATACAAGAGAAAGATAAATTGGTTCAAATGGGAGTGATTCAAACCTCCAAGAATCAAGCACTCTTGATGTCAGAATCAATCAATGTGCAATCTAGAGGGAAGCATAAAGGGAAGAATCCCAAATCCACTGATTCAAATACAAAGTATAATCAGAGATCTTCCAAAGGAGCCTCAGTTTACAAGAAAAAGAATAAATTCGAAAATACTAGATGTCCATACTGTATGAGAGGATTTGATCAAGAGAGGCAGTGCATGAAGAATACAATCAACCAGCTATAAACACTCCTTAAACAAAACAATATTTTCATCCCACAAGGAACAAAGAAGTCTGATGTTGGACAATCGACAAAAGATCATGAGAGATGCCATGCCTTGAAGGAAGTCCTCACTCAATCGAAATATTAGTTCATTAATTCTAGAGCATCCAACCACATCGTTTCCTCCAAGGAATCCTTCTCCACTCTCACTCTATCAGGGGAACCTAGAATTCACATGGGACATGAATCCCAAATCCCAATTATTGGGAGAGGTTATATTAAAATCCAACATGGTGAGTTCAAGAATGTTCTCTATGTGCCCTCTACTACAAAAAATCTGATTTTTTTTATTATATGGCCCATACAAACTCTCCCAAGAGAGTTACATTCAACTCTAACTCAGTTGAAATCATAGAAAAATCCACTAGAAATATCTTAGCGAAAGGGTTTTCTAACCATCCCTCAAAGGTATATGAGTTCTCTCATTTTTTTCCCGTTTCATACCCAACAACTTTATTGACTCATGCCAACAACACTAGTAAGCTATGGCATGAGAGATTTAGGCATCTCAATTTCAAATATATCCATCAACTCCACAATGACAAATATTATTGAAGGCTTTCCTCTCATCCAAACATCAGACGAAGTATGTCCTAGTTTCTTGGTAGGTAAGCATCCAGAGAAGAGGTATGAAGTTGGGAAGAAACTAGAGCTGCCTCCACACTTGATCTAATACACATTGATGTTTTAGGAACAATTCGTACAACATCCATTAATGGTTCCAGGTATTTCCCTACTTTTATTGATGATTTTTCAAGGTTCTGTTGGGTATATTTCATGAAACAGAAATCAGAAGTATTCAAAAAATTTCAAGTTTTTAAAGCTTTGATTAAGAATAGTTTCAAGAAAAATATCAAGTCCATTAGATCGGATAATGTAGGTGAATAGATTAAAATAGATTTTCAGCATTATTGTGAATCATAGGGGATTCGAATGGAACACTCGGTTCCATACACACCACAACATAATGGTGCGGCTGAGAGGAAAAATATATCATTCAAGGAGATGGAAACCTGTCTTCTCCAAGCAAAGAATCATCCTCCTTCTCTTTAAGTTGAATATGTAAATTGTGATTCATACATACAAAATATATTGTCTCATAAATTAGTGGTTTGTCCCACTCCTTTCGAAGCACTGCATGGGCATAAGACTAATGTCTCTCACTTGATTTTTTTGGTTCCAAAGCTTGGGACAGAATACCCATGGATAAGAGGAAGGGATTCCAAGCCCAGAGTAATGAATGCATCCTGTTGGGATATGTTGAGGATGCAAAATCATATAAGTTATGGAAATTTCAACTAGGAAGTGCTTCATAGAGCACAGTGTTCAGTTTAAAGAAGATCAGTTGCTTAATATACCACCATCCGAATCACAATAAGGTATAAACACTCTTCCATTTCCTTTTGATGATGATATTTTGTCACATGTTTCAGATTCAGATGAAGAGGAACAAGATTAGTATGATCTTGATATTGAGGTTGTACCTTGTAATGAACATAAAATAAAAATTAAATAACTAATAATAAGCATAATTAACTATAATATTGAAAGGACATGACCCTTCAAGTCACAATTCCCAATCCCTATTTAATAGGCGGGTCATCAACCATTGTAATCATTTATTATCTTTTATCTATACAACCATTAATATACATTCACCCTATGGATTATCCAATATTCCAGATATTTTGGTGACGATTGTGTGAGCGAAATAATTGTTCACTTCATGTGGTATCAGAGCCTCATTGGCTAGATCCTGACCTTTGGCCATATTTTCAACTTTTAGCCATCACCCAAGGTTTCCCTGAATTTTTTGGTCTTTTTCCATCTAGATGACGAAAAAGAAGAAAAATTTCTTTATTAAAAAAAACAAAAAACAATTGTTGTTCCAACCTTTGCACAGCTCCCCGTCGTTCAACCACCTCCACGCCCCTGCACCTCCACATCGGCCACCTTCACCTCCATGCCATCCACCTCCTCTCCTACTCCATTGCCCTTTCTGGTCGCGATTCCCCCACGCTCCACCTATCGGCACTCCCCCATCACCCTTCACCCCTTCACTCTCCCTTCACCCCTCACACTTCCCATCATCACCAGTGCCTCCCTGATATGGCGTCACCCTCACCCCCATACTTCATCTGCTTCCCTCCATTGCCACCTTCCACCACCACCCACCTTTGCGCGTCAGTCCTCGTCGCCCACCCAGCTCCTCTGTGCATCCACCCTCATTGGTCTTTCCTTCTATGCATCTCACCAATCTGCATGCCTATGCCTTCTCCCTCACTGCGCCCTTCCCCACCTCCTCCATGCTTCATCACCCCTACCCTCCTTACATTTCCCTCCTATGGGCCACTCCTTCCAATTCATTGCACTCCTCTATTTCCTCCTGGGGCCTACCCTACACATTAGACTCCTCCCAAATAACTACACACTCTGGATCTCCATCTACCAATCCATCCTACACGCTTCTCCCTCCCAAATACACCCGTGCGCTACTCTCCTCCATCGCTACACATCCACTACACATCCATTCTTGTCGACGCCCACCATTCCTCACTGCGCAGTCATCCAAACTCCTTCAACACAAAACAAAACATAAAAATTATAATATAATATATTATATTTACAATATATTATATTTATAATATTTTAAATTGTTTTATTACATTAAATAATAAATATTTTAAATTGTTTTATTACATTAATTATTATTTAAAAAAAATAAATAAAAAATATATATTAAACTATATATAGTTTATAAAACATTAATATAATAATATTATTAATTAATTAATTAATAATTATTATTATAAAAAGAAAACTATAATAATTATTTTTTGGAAAAACAAAGAGGGGTTATTTAACCTAACGAGAAGAAGACCAATTATCGTTGAAAAAAAGGAAAACAAAATCAAAAAAATCGACGACTATCTATAGTCCAGACGGCCATCTAGTGTCAAAGAAATAAGAAATCATGGAATTTGGTTTGTAAGTACAAATAGAGAAATTAGAAGTCAAATTAAAGCTCTATTGAAGAGACAAGGAAGAATTACAAGATATGAATAGGAAATTATAAGTACTCATTAAATTACGCAAGATGCAAAAAAAGCGCAAGGAACAAAAAATTTCCGACCAAAAAAATCATATAGAAAAATTGTCGTCCCAAATTAAGAAATTAAAAGATGACAATGATTTCAATCAGAGACAAAAAAATCAAGATATAAAGAAAGAAATATTTGATTATGAAGCAGAAATAATACGCTTGAACAAAATCATTAACGACAAAGATGAAGAATTGACGCACATATGACAGAAAGTAGAAGATCAAGAATCAGTGGTCGACCCGTATCGACAACAGATAAAAGTTCTTCAACAACAAAATAGAAAATCTAAAAAGGAACACAAGCTGGAGATAGGAAAGAGAAATAAAACAATATCCAACAATTTTGAAGAAATTTTCAGATTAAGAAATCATAAGAAAACACTGATTACAAAAATCAAAAAATTGAAAAACAGTAGCAAGAGGGAACACTCCGATGAAGACTTCGAAGGAAAAATACTGGAAAAGCAAGAATAAAACCAGTGTCTAAATAATCGTAATCGGGAACTACAGAATCAGATCAAGGAGTTAGAAATTGAAAAAAAATCGCAAGAGGAAAGAATCGAAAAGATTCAGAATCAAGGACAATCTACTGGAGAACCAAGAAGCACAATCCTAAAAAATGCATCAAAAAATCAAATCGAGGAAGTGAAGACAATCCTCACCACAGTCCAAAATAAAGAAGAACAAAAAACACCTACACCTTAAAGACATCCTAATTATAATCGTCATTTTGACCAACTACAGGGTCAAAATGAAATTTCACAGAAGACTGATGTGGACATGCGAAAATATCAACATATTAAGCAACAACTGAGACGAATTTTCCCACAAAAATATCTCAGAGATCTGATAAAAATAGATCTGGGATAGACCACAGCAGATACGATGCGACAATTCTCTTGGAGAATCTGTAATTCGTATCGGCTCATCTCCTCAAATGTCACAAATACAAAAGGGAAAGAATTCTGAGATGACATATTAAAATAAATCAGACATTAATGTCAAATACATCTTTGAGGACAAAGATTCCCTTAAGGGGAAGGCAATGTAATGAACATAAAATAATAATTAAATAACTAATAATAAACATAATTAACTATAATATTGAAAGGACATGACCCTTCAATTCACAATTCCCAAGACTTATTTAATAGGCGAGTCATCAACCATTGTAATCATCTATTATCTTTTATCTATACAACCATTAATATACATTCGCCTTATGGCTTATCTGATATTACAGATATTTTGGTGATTATTGTGTGAGTGAAATAATTGTTTGCTTCATACCTCATGAGAATCTAGATCCAGATCCAACTCCCATCCCAAATCATTGGCATAAGCCTAAATGGGCCCAAAATATCATTGAAGCAGTTGGGGACGGTGATGGGAATCTAAAAGACAGAAGGAAAACAAGGTCCCAGTATCAGAATGAGTATGTTGCACTGTCTCACACAGCTTTGCTATCTACAGAGTGGTGCAACAAACTTCCAAGAAAGTGTTACTTGATGATAGTGAATGATCAAACATTTGGCCCACAGAAGAACAAAATTAATCAATCCATTCCTCCTCTAGAAAGAAAAAACACATACAACATCCATCATATTAGAATAACATTGATAGGTTCACATGGATAGCTTCAGGATGTTGCTACATAGAAGAACCATGTTGCTGCATAGTGCTGCAAATTNGGGGGGGGGGGGGAGGGTTCCATGAGGTTTTCCCCATTTTCCTTAGTTTATTAAGTATTTCTATTTTTCATTAGATTGTATGGGTGACTATTTTCCTAGTTTCCAAGGCCTAAAGTTGTCCAAGTAGGGAATAAGGGGGGTGTTAGGATTATATAATCCTCCCTTGTCCATATATAGTCTATTTGATCATCTTTTCTACCTTAGGGAGACATTTTTACTATATTAGAGTGTGGGGAACACATATAGAGGTTAAATTCCACTTACTGGATGTTCATGCATGAGTTTATGTGCCTCTAACACTAATCCCTACATTTTAGGAGCCACTCCGAGTGCCACAAACAACCTCCACTAGTTGGTTGTGGTAGATAGGGAGTTATGCTAAGTCAACCTTTATCTATATTCATTTAGATCACTCTCAGTTAGTCTAGCGTGATTTTTTCATGGTTGCATGGGGAAGTGGCACCTTTTTCCACCTACCTCATCAGTTTAACTAGTTAACTTATTATCATAGCAATTTAGACATTACGAGTTAGACTAGTGGCTCCCATGCAATGATTTAGACACTCTCAGTTATCCAGCCAGCCAGTTATCCACATGATTCTAATTCTCCTTATTGTAACGTTATTGTATACTGCTGGGAATAGTAAAGATTAATGTTGTAATTAACTGATCAATTCTTATCATATTTGTCTCAAACTTTTCTTGTTCAGTGCATATTTTTCTTGATATTCCATTGCACAATTCTACCATTCAATTGTTGTCATTTGTTGTATATCAATGGTTCAATAATTCAACAAGAAGATAAAAATGGAAAGTTTGATCACTTATGTAAGGGTCCTTACATCATTGTTTTCTATATGGGAGATAAATGTTTTACTATACAAAATAAAAATGGAGTTGACATTAAAGGAGGCCCTGTGAATGGGAGGTTTCTCAAGCACTATTTGTCTTAAACAAAGAATAAATTTGTATATTAGATGTATATATTTACTACTTGAAGTTGAGTATGGATGGCAGATTGAATGATTTGAAGCCCAAATTTGAAGGCCCTAATATCTAGAGGTTTGTCATTTTTTATTTTATGTACAGAAAAAGAAAAGAAAAAGAAAAATGAGTTTAGAGTTTTTGTTTTGAAATAAATGACTTGTATAGAGTACAATGGTATTGGAATTGGTCCGCGGTTTCTTTGCTACCCCATAGGGAGGATGGAATCCCCAGTGGGAGACAATTGTTAGCATGGTCTTGATTTACAATAGCTGAGAGGGGTTTAAGGTGAAATAAAGGGGTTATATTTTAAATTTTGGAAATATGACCACGTAGATGATAGGTTGGATTCCTAAAGGAAGGATTAAAAATGGAGGTAAGAGGGGGATAAAATGAATGAATAAAGAGTTTATGGTATTTTATGAAAAGGTCGATGATTCATAATTGGAGAGAGAAAATATCGACAGAGGGTAGGGAATCCACCAGAGGAATTCACTCGATGGAAAAAAGGGTAAGAGATTGGTGAAATGACCATTGGAGGGGATTAAATGTCATATTTGATTAACAAAATGTGAAGAAAGGTGAAAGAGATCGACAGTGGAGGTTTGTTCTGCACCCACAACATGCACAGAGAGAAAAATAATCAGGGGTTAGCGGAATTTTTACCTCCTTCCACATGTTGGGCAGAGAATCATTCCACTGGGTGAAAGATGGTAGGGAGAAACCGCCTCCCACGGTACTAAAACTGCTTATTGCGAATATTATAAAGGAAAAAATCGCATGGAGGCATGTCAATTTCTTTTGCACATAATGAAGAACGTCCATGTCCCTACAAAAGCTGAGTCAAATACACTTTTTCCCAACCTTTTTTTTCTTGGTAATCCATGTAGATAACCCGCCAAGTTATTTTTAAAATGGAGGGGAAGGTGAAATTGATACACAGTTCCATGAAATCAGCAAACTAGAGGAAATATTTGAAGACAGGGATGGGGAAATTTTTGATAGAGTAATCTCGTATAGTCCAGTACATGAATTGAAGAAAAGAAAAAAAACCTTATAGGAACATGGAATTGACTTGCACCGTATCCAGAGGTCTTATTTTCAGCATTTTTGTCCAGACCAAACCCTTAATTTACTGGACTTTGTAACCTAGTGTGCGTCCAATTAATCCTGGTCTAAACAAGTCACAATGGACTCAAATAGGTTTAAAATAATTTTCAGTTGTCATAGATTCATTAGAAGTACCTGAATCATTCACCCAAAATTTGGAATATTTTGTTTAAGAAAATTTAATTGAGCAGGTCATACATGTTGCAATTGAAGAGAAGCAACTATTTTACTCCAAAAGTTTTAAGCCTGATCTTTCTGTTGAAACTAAACCTTTTCCCCTTGGCATTAACCTATTCAATGAAGAATCTCAATGTTTCATATCCTTATTGAGTCAATTTTTAGGGTTGGACACTGATAAGTTTGTCCCATAAGTCTTGTTAAGTCTGTTATTTAGGTTAAGTATGCATCAGCCTCAGTCTATGTCTGAGTCTAGTCAGTTGTATTGCCTTAAATTTGATGAATTCCTATATGAGAATATTCATTCTCAGATAGTGAATTTCCACATGAACAAACATTTCAAACATCGATCCTATGTAGTCAGGATGTTCTTGTTCTTTAATGAGGAGAATTTACAATTCCTAGAGATACTATACACTTCTGAAATCAGAAACAATACCTTCAATTACATGAATCTTATAATGTCAGAAGTGTATAGGATAATGCTTCAATAATAGTTGCCTGGAGTGTTTACTAATATGGAAAAGGTCTTACAATTTAGTCTAGATAGAATAATTGGAGATTGGTTCCTTCTGAAGGAACTTTCCATTATTAGAGTTTATGGTTTTGTTCATGAGCCATACATCCTGCCTCCATTCTTGACACCTAGGGCATTTTCCTTAGAATTTATCATGAAAAAACTTATTGTGGAAAATGAGCACTTCTTGAGATTTAGAAAGGCCTCTAAGATCAAATTCACTTTGAAGGTGGATCCCTTTATTATAAAAAAATAAACCTACTCTTCCAATAGTTGAAGGCTTGCTACAGGATATGAATTTCATGAAATCCATTGAAATCAGCTATGATCCACATCACATCATATCACGGAGGAGAAAACAAAAAAAAACAAAGAATTTTATCATCAATAGATAGAGGGGTTGTCTCAAAGAGTTAACTTAATGGAATACCATTCATATGTGGATAATTTAGATAGCCTACAGGAAAATCCATCTGCGAAAATAAAATCAGCAGCAATGATTACACAACTCCTAGCAAAATTGAGATTACTGGAAAGAGGGGTTTCTTAGAGGTTGTTGAAGTTGAAGATGAAGATTCAGAAGTGGAAAAAATGCCAAAGATATATTCAAAGACTAGAATGGTTGAGGTTGGAACCCGTGAGAGTGAAACTGATTTTGTAACTAAGTGTTTCAAGTTAATAAAAATTTGCAGAGCCAAGCAAGAATTTTTCTGTAACAGAGATTCTCTTGTTATTATTTTATAGTCTGTACTTAATTTATTTCATGCGAATTTATTTTCATGTTATCATTTTCCAATGTGTTGTATTTCTTGCTTGAATAAGTTTATATTGAATCATAATTCAGAATCATATGCTCTAGTTCTTTGATTTCAATTATTCACAAACAAGATTCCTCTAAAGTTAATATTGGATTCATCTTTTGATACCCATATTAATGGATTATTCATTTTTCTTCCTTACCACAAGACAATCAAGAACTTGACTGTAAAAGAGTGACTATCCTGACTCTATGAATAAATCTTGTTGCAAACCACTCTCATTTATAATAAATCATGTTTTTGACTCTATGCCCAATGATACCCTCTTGTTTCATCCATAATAAAAACTTGTTTCTTTAAGAATATATCTTCCCATTGTATTTATTTGTTAAGAGATCCCTCTTTGGTAGGAAAGAAGCCAATGTTCCTCCTAAATATTGGTTTGTAAGGTTACCTTGGAATTATCCTTCGACAACCAAAGGGTGAATTCTTATTGATAACCCATGCTTCCTCCTAAATATTGGTTTGTAAAGTTACCTTGGAATTATCCTTCCACAAACAAAGGGTAAATTATGGGTGATAACAGCAGGGATAGAAGGTTGGCCCAGACCGTAAGAAAATACACTTTGAACCAGTATTCCTGAAATAACAAAAACATGAGACCGAATAGGAGCATGGTATTTGAGCATGGCTATTTGCGAACGGAAAGGTAAAGGAGACAGACTCCTTCTTCTTAGGTTCTCCGCCATTATACGAAACGAGCCATAGTTTATTGAATTCGCCTGAGGATTTCATCATCCTTTGGATCACAATAATATTGAAGAGAAGAATAAGGTTGATGAAAGTAGGGTTCAAGAGGACAAGAAGGTGGGTCTACTCAATAAAATCAAAGAGAATCTTCCTGGACGCCACAACAAGAAAAAGTAAGTAGAAGAGTAAGAGAATTGTAATAAACACCAATAAAGTTATTGTAAAGTCCCGACCATCTGTGTTAAACTTGTCGATTGCACATAATTAATTTGGTTTGATGGTTGGACCCTAGGTTAAGATCATACAAAATATAACCATGAAAAAAAGAAAGAAGTGTTGGTTGTCACAATTGTGCTAGGAATGTGCATAGGTGTATATAAAGTTGGATAATCTCACTTCCCTTATCTTTATCTAATCAATGTGTCTATTCACTATTTCAAATTTGTATGCATTCTTATCAAAATAGCACAGGATTCCTTTGAAGGGAAAAATTTTACAATGATTTAAAGTTATTGATTATAGCATAGAGTGGTCATGAGTTAAGATCAGATATTGTGAGGGCATATTTTTTTGGACCAGAAGCATTTCAAATTTCCACACCACAAATTGCAACACCTACTACAGCAACACCTCTCTTGTTATTCCCTTATCATGGATTAGAGGTCCAACAGTACAACTAGGCATGGCATCTGCTCAACAGTATGTGCCTCCAACAAATAATCAGTTCATACGGCCGGTATCTCCACAAACTATTCCAACAACTGGTTAATAGGAAGCTTCCATGGGAATTTCTAGAATTGGTACAATAGGTAAACAGACACATATTCTTAGTGGTTCAGTAGAGCATCCTAGTTCAAGGATTTCTAGAACAACTATTTCAGACCCATTAGCAATGTTTCTGTTGTGCGGGGTGTTTAAATTAGAGAGAGTGCTCTTATGCCTCTGAAACAAGATGGTCTCAGACAAGAAATTTTAGACTTTCAAGGAGGGTCAATTCCATCAGTACCATTGAAACCCATGGAAGATAACATAAGATCAATATTATCTACATAACTAGGTGATATTAAAGGCATATCTGCTGATGGAAATGGTTTTTCTTTGGATTCAATTTTCGGTGGAGATGTTCTTTCAGCCAACCCCTCTCAATCAAAATAGATTGTAGCTTCCTAGCCTCTGTATTTAGTAAATATTATTTTGTCTTCTATGACTCTTTTCCCAACACTTATTACACCTCCTCTATCCCTTTCTAAGCAGAATCATCTAGATAAAGCACATAGCACATCAATTGTTCATGTATCTGTTAGAGTTGTTGCAACAACCTCAAGTCTAGGAGGATACAATCAACTGTCCTAGACAAGGATGACACAGTCTGATGCTCAAAAGTATAATAAGGTTTCCTCTAAGGTTTACACCGACATGGACGGTAAAATCACCAGTGAACAAGATCGTGATATTTTCCTGAGATGGTGGCTTCCAAGAGGTATTGAAGAAGACCAGGAGAAAGAACTATAGAGTTGTGATTATTTCAATGTCATTTTGACTTAAGTGTTGGATTCAAATTAAATTGGTATGCAAGTTTATTTTCAATATTAATGGTTGTTGGCTTATTAAAATTGCATTTTAATGAACATTTTTGAAGGATGATATAGACGTTTTGGTGGAATCTGGAGACTTGGAACTTTTTTAAAATGTTCTTAATTTTCTATCAAAGAATAATTTGGTGGGCCAATGAATTCCTTTATGTTCATTTTAGTTATGTGTTTAATGCTCTTTCAATCAAAAATGTTGTAATGATAGTTAGCCATTAGATGTTTTGTTCGCATCATTTGAGGATTGAAATCCATGTTATCATTGATATGTTTGTAAATAAGCAGTGTCTTTAATGGATACTTTGAATGAAATGTTTGTTTGACATCACCGCCACATTATCCTTACTGTAATTGTTGGTGTTCTTTTAGGTTTTTCATGCTGAGGTTTAAAGCACACTTGGTATTTTTCTGAACGAGATGGGGACAGAACGCTCTCTTTAAGGGAGTTCTACATCACACTCTATTTTAATGAAAAATATAGGTAAGGCCATCCCCTTCCTCCAATGCTTCATGTTGGTATAATTCAGATTGATGAAGCACTAAAGTCTGGAACCAAAGTGCAAACTGCTACACAACATTCAGTTGCAGTCAATGGAATTCCTTGGAAAAATAACCCAGGTATTTTCAATTTATTACAGTTTTCTGAAAACATACATACGGTTCAAAATTCAAAGATTAGTTTCATTTCATCTTATACTTTAGTCTTGTAAATACAATTTTGTGCATCAACTATTTATCATAATAAATGCAATTTATTTTTTATTTCTTCAACGGTGGTAGTTATTTATAGGATTTATTAAGGTGTACCACTCATAAGAAGAGTATCTATTTGTTTGTTATTAATATTAAAATTAATGCCCTTGAGTGTATTGGTGTAAAAATATATGTCTATTTCTCCCGCAACATGAAGATCATAGTTCTGGAACAATTGAGAGCTCAAATCTCACATTTGAGCACTGCTTCCACAAAGTAATAAATCTTTGATGATAGGTGGCCCTAAAGAGGACAATTCCGTGACCAATTAAGGGACAGAACCCAATTATTATAACTCACACAATGGAAAAAATGCCTAGCATGAGTAATAATTGTCCTGGAAATACTAAAAATCAAGTTTGATGCCCAAAAACTAGGTAAAGTGGGTTTTTTTGAAGGAAATGATAAAAAAGCTTCAAAAATCCTAATCCCACCTTCATGGTTAAGAGATTGGATGCACAAACCCCAATCCCATATAAAGAAGTCATATGAGATGAATTAGCGGAGACAAATTAGAGGCCAAAAGCATGCTAGAAGAATTAAGGGCTAGAAATCATTTTTCTACTGTTATCGGATAAATCTACTCAATCGGAATCAAGCAAGATCTCCCTATTCCATGTGGATCTAAAACAAATCAAATACAGAATACAATATACTCTCCTAGATCAATCAGAAATGCAAACGCACAGATAAATCACTTACCTGATATTCGCAGATCCTCTTCTCTCTATTGATTCAAGCTACAAAATATTCAGATCTACAGCTGCAAAACCCTGTAAACAAGCAAACAACATATGCATATCCAAACATATAATTGATCTAAGCTAATAGTTAATGAAGAAAGCTATAAACATCATCAACACAACAATGTTTATGGATAGATATCTTTATTAATGTAATGAAGGAGATACATAGAATTACATGGGAAAGAACAATACAACCTAGCCTTAACGCTGCAATTTTACATCCAACAATCCAAGAGAAAGCCTCCAAAGCAAACATTAGAGGAAATTTCAACTCAAAATGGCCTTTTAACTCTAACTAAAATTCCATGTCATCATGTGTTAGCCAATGAAATTGATTTAAATTTGAAATACTGTATAGGTCTTAAACACTTTTTAAATATAAATTTAGGGATAGGTATCATAAGAAAACTACTTTTGTTGTTTGTATTTTTGACATATATCCCCGTGTTTTTGTTCAAATTTCGATCTGGAGAGCTCATTGGATGCGGAATTAAATTCCACATCCAACGAGTATCCACTTAGCATACTTTTGACAGACCCCACTACCCCAAAGAAATAAATACCTAAAAAAAGTGATGATGATGTCATCATCACGTTTTTTCAAGTATTTCTTTTCTTTGAGGTAGAGGGGTCTGTAAAAAGTATGTTGAGTGGATACTCATTGTATGTGGAATTTAATTCTACATTCAATGAGCTCTCCCAATCGAAATTTGAGTAAAAACATGGGGAGATATGTCGAAAATACAAATTAAAAAGTAGTTTTTTCTTTTCTTCCTCCAAACTTAATAAATATTATTTTATTATTTTAATTATTATTCTATTAAATTTTTTTAGGAGGCCCATTTTGAGTTGAAATTTTTTATAATGATAGTAAGCCACCTAGAAATTCCACCAACATAAAAGTACCATAGACCTTCCTCCCTTCCAAATGGAGAGAGGGTTTAATTTATAAGGCTAAAGGGATAGAGTAGGTTGAGGATTGGGAGTAGGAGTCTAAGGGATCTTCCCTATAGTTTAGGAACCGAAATGCCACCTCACCTAGATAATAGTGATAGAGCTCCAACTCATCCACCTTCGAGAAGGATCTCGAATCTTCATTTTTTTCCCTCTAAACATGACCGATGCACTTTCAAAAAATGGAAAAGACGTCGTCGGCGCTTCTAGCAGTGGGCGCCAGAGCACCGACGCACCTAGCATGAAGGGAAAAAACTCCTTCGGTGCTCCTAGCATGAAGGACAAGAACGCTGACCTTCCTAGAGGGGGGAAAAAATAGGAAAATATCAATATCAGTCAACTTTAGCAAAGAGAAACTTGGGGATTAGGAAAAGGGTTGACACATGGATCAAGAGTGCAAGATTTCAGTGTAATATAATGCCCCCCAAAGCATGAAGTTAAAGGAATGCGATAGGTGAATGCTTTGCAAAGTGAAGAAATCTAAGGAAAGGATGTTGGCCGGAAGCGGCTGCAATACCACTGACTCAAATCTCATATAACTCATAACATGGCTGCTGACCAATACAATGCAGATCCATGGTAGTAGAGACTGACTAAACACAATCTTGGCTACTAGACACAAACATAGATCCATGATGAGATGATAACATAGCCACAACCAATACAAAGGTGGATCGGTGTAATATGACTTAAAAAAACTCCATCACAACCTGGGTGAATATTTATAACAACCCAGGGTCTTCAAGTCGAACCCGCAATGATACTAATCTAACCATGTGATTACAATGTCTTGACGTCGAACATGGTAGAAACCACTTGATTATCAGTCAATAATGTAAAATATTAACAAGTGCAAGGGAAATCACCATTGATGTCAATGCTTCCCAAGGTATCACAGTACATACCATCGAATGTGAATAAAGGACTTGGAGTTGAACACTCGATGAGATATTTTAATCAATAGCCAATGATGTAAACTCATGTTGAAATCGAGGTAACCTGCCATTGAGGTATGCATGCACAAGGTACTTGACTTGGTTTCTAAGTCTAATCCCTGGATAAGGAGTTGAAGTCGACACGAATAGACCCGTTAAAGGAGGGCCATGTTGAATCCCCCATCATCGACATGAAACAAGATCAAATATGTTTTAGAGAAAATAGGGCAGCAAAGTGATGTATGAGACTGACTCAGGGATGACCAACATGATAGAAGGTAAATTGACTGCAGACAGTGGATAAATGACCAAACTTCTCTGGAAGATGGGCATGGGATGACTTGGCAGTATTGACACTAGAATGATACCAATCCCCCAATGCAACTGACAGTGAGAGTATTCTTGGACAACTCAAAGGAGTAAGAAGACTCTAGGAATTAGTAGGATTCGATGAAAAATTGACTACCCAAGTACTGAAATGCATATGCAAATGAGTGCCATGTTCAATACTGATAACGTACTGCCATAACAAAATACAGACTCTTTCCTTAATTTCCCCATCATGATTGATGAGTACCTCTTTGCTTCTTAACGAGCTGGAAAAGGGTAACAAATGCTTGATATAGCTCATCCTTCAGACAAGTCCAATCTCATATGTTTTATGAACCTGTGAATGGATGGGTTCATTCCCAGAAAAGGGTCCTTCATCGTTTAATTTTACGAGTCCGATGAAAGCAAACTCATTTGTCGTTTCATGTTTAGAGAGTCTGAAATCACTAAGAAGACTCCAAAAGGGTCATTTTTCATAAATAGGCCTAATCAGTCCGAAAAAGAGAAAACCTACCACCGATTGTCGACTGTTCTAGTTCTTTTGCAACTATGAACGTAACAAGCTCACTTGGAAATCTTTTTGTGTTTTGAGGAGACTTAAAAGAGCTTAAATATAAGTCCTGAACTAGGTATTTTTTCATAATCCAATTTTAACGAGTCTGAAATATAGTAAAAATATACTCAATACCTCTTCATTGAGTTTTTAACAAGCATGCTAAAGGCATAAAAGGCACTCAGAACTTTTTTCATGTTTTAATCCAGAGCACGAAAAAGCGATAAAGTAAGCTCAAACCACTTTTCATAATTTAACCAAAGCATGAAAAATTAAAAGTAATCTCAACACCATCTTACTATTTTTAACGAGCTCAAGGATCAGTTGAAAGAATGCTCAAGGTATTTGCTTCATTTTTTAACGATCTTGACACAGAATAATAACTATGCTCAAAGGATCGTTTCATGGTTTAACGATCTCGAAACTAAAGAAAGTATGCTCAAAATTTCTTCCATCGATGAGTGATTTCCCAACATGATGTCTAGTGGTTGGTACTTTCCCCCAGTATAACTGTCAAGTAACTTAACACTAATAAAGAGATAGGATACATGCCCCCCAAGCTTCATTGAGTCTTGACACAGTGGAAGAATCTATTTCATTTTTTAAACAAGCTTGACACGAAAAAGGAACTCTTCTAAAGGTTAGTTTTATTTTTTAACGAGCTTGAAACAAGGAATAAACACTGCTCAAAGGTGTCCTCTTTCATTTTTACACAATCTTGAAACAGAAAGTAACTATGCTTGAGGACATGTGTTTCATTTTTAATGAGATTTACACAGAATGGTAACTATGCTCATAGGAATCTATTTCATTTTTATCGAGCTTGACATAGAATGGGAACTATGATCGCAAGCATCTGTTTCATTTTTTAACGAGCTTGACACATAATGGAACTATGCTCACTATGCATGTTTCATTTTTTAATGAGCTTGACATAGAAATGGAACTATGCTCACAACGTTTGTTCTAAGCCAACATGGTGTCCATAGGTTGGAAGGTTGCACCCTTACATAAGAAACTAGCGAATTAACTCCAGTATGATGTCCAGGGGATGGAGCCATGCCCCCCATTTTACCTATGATGGGAAGAAGCTAATTAGAAGGGGAAAGAGCCACAAGAACATGGGGGACATTCAAGGAATTTTGATGTCTAGGAGTCACGCGATAATCAGGTTTAACAAAGGAAAGATGGTCAACGATCACAATCTTTCCATCATGGGGAAAATACATCACTCGAAAGAGTGTGGACACTACAGCTTTCATGCCGTAAACATAATCACACCCAAGCAGCAGATTAAAATCTAAAGGACCTTGGACAACCATAACATCGATACAGACATTTTATCCTTCCAAAGTAATAGACAACTGAGGAAGGAACCCTAAAGGTGTTGTGGGTCTTCGATTAAAAGCCTGAATCTAATCAGTAGCTGGCACAATTAGAGGAGAACCTATGGCTTTCCAAGTAGTAGAGGATAGAATACTAACAAAATCTCCTTCATCAATGATAGTGCGAAGTATACTCTTAGAAGTAACTCGCACAGCTATCTAGAAAGGATCATTTGAATGAAGACAGTATTCTATTAGGTTACTCCAGTCAAAGGAAATAACCTCACTACTCGGAGAGGGTTCTGTCAAAAGAGATAAAACTTCTTCTTGCATAGAACAATTAGAACTAACTACCAAAACTTCAGCAAGATGGTTTTCACTCTCAAGTGGAAGAGAGGGAAAAGATGAAGACTCTGTTGAAGGGACTACTTTAGTCTCAACACTCTTTGATGAAAGAGTGGGATCAGGTGGAGATGACATCGACTCGACCACTATAAATTCACTCTCCAAGGGGAGAGTGGGATTAACCAAGGATGGAATTGGATTGACCACTTTATCAACCAATGGAATGTCAATGGAAAACTTACAATAACAGGTTGGAAGCTGTTGCTGAGGAACAGTAAGATATTCCAAAAACTTTGAAGCTTCATCAATGCGAGGACAAAGGTAAGTGCAGTGCATATCCTTACATAGAAAGCAAGGATATCTGACCTTTCCTTTTCGAATATTAACCAAGGATTCATTGGTTGATGGGGCATCATCATCATTATGATCAGATACTAATGACACAGGATGTTTAGACCACACTTCTAACACAAGGGAAAGACCAGGACAGTCCTTGTGAAGGTGATCACCCTTGTAAAGTATACAAGGGAACTTAGCTTTACGGGTGTCGAAAACAGGTACATCAATACCCCCAGCATGATGACGAATGGTTGGTGGGATTCCAACATGAATATGAGAGGTTGGAGCAATGACCTTCTGCTTAGTGTTCTTCTTCTTAGCCTTCCTTTTGTTCTTCTTCTTACCCGCCTGTTTACTAACTTCATAGTTTTCAACAAATGAAGAGGAAGATAGGGAATTCGATTCAACATTCGACGAAGAAGGAGAAGGATTAACATGAGGTTGATGCTCATGCGGTAAAGGACCATCATCCGACATAAAGGATGCATTTGGTATGACAGGATTGGAGAATAACCATATAGGTAATCCTATAGTCAATCCAGGAAGGTTCAAAGTGGCCATGAAGGGAGGACCAATAGCTCCACAAGGGGGAGAAACAAAAGACATGCCCTAAAAAGGGTTATCTTGACTGGTGGTCCCAGGAGAGTCTCCCATATCTGAACTCTCTAAGAATCTCTGAAATACCACACAAGCTCAAATACTACTCAAGTATAAAAGCCACAAGCAAAGTGTGTGAATAGGAGTGGATAAAAAGTCAGGAATCTCATAGGACAGGACAAAAGGAACTCAATTGGTCACAGGAATCCTAAGAGGGTCTCCCAATATACGCTAGGTACGGGGGAGCTCAAATCAGTAGTAGTGTTGTCTAATGCACAACCGTTCACAAGGGAACTTTTGATATACAATCGAGTACGTGAAGTACATTTCCATATACCTCAAGGGTACATGAAAGGCCATTCGATGTACCGACGGTACATGGAAGAACCACACAAATCCCAGGTTGTAGTGCAGACAAATTAATGACAGCTACTATGTTTTACAACGCCCGAACATGTCACTAACCTACACATAGTTACCAAAATGATTTTAAACCTAAGCTAATGCTAATTTTATCTTGAGTGGTTAAGTGGATTCATGATGGGTAGACAGGAAATGTAAAAAGAATGCAAATCCTAGCTACATGACAATGCACATTTCTCTTTCAATGAAAACTACCTAAGGTAGGGAAAGAGTTTTTGTTAAAAAAAGAAATAAATAAGAGATCTAAGAAAACCAAGTTCTATTAAAAGGCAACAATGAATATTTTAAATATCAACATCAAATACAATTCTAGAAAATAACTGTGAATTCATACACGAGCAAGGGGGATCCGAGCTTTTGGCTTGTTTTTTTTTGCTTCTCTTTTGATTGAGTTTCCTCTTCAAATAAACATGAATATGAACAATAAATAAAAGGATAATTCTCTTCTCATATCTACAAACAAAAAAGAGAGAACACCTACAACACTCCATTCATTCAGAAATCAAAAGGAATATGACAAGCACCCAAACAACTCCAAAACAATCAAGAATTGCTCCAAAACAACGAAAACTCAATGACTGAGAGGAGGAAGAGATAATGTTGGGTATAGAGGGTAAATTACTATCACATGCAGCCTAAAAAACAAAACCCAAAAAATAATGAAATCAGATCCAAAAACTAAGTTTCAAAGGGTGGCGCGCTTCCCTATACTGCACCTGAGCGCCTATGAGAGGACCGGCGCACATACAACACTACACAGAAATGCTACGGCACTCTGTCTCCTAAGGAAAAGAGAACCTATGAGATTTATCACACCTACAAGGCTATATATAATTTCCGACAACACTTTGTCTCCTAAGGAAAAGAATGCCTATGAGCCAACACTTCCAATTCTAAAAATTCAGACCAGCGGTGCTCTGTCTATAAAGAGTAGGCACGCCGGTGGAGAAACAAAATAGAATAACAGCCATATCTCCTATGGAAGAAGGGAAAAAGGTTTAATAGTGATCCAAAGAGCATCAAGAAGATGCAAGACACTCTTCAACAGAAGAATACAAAGAAAGGAGGGTCTCTAGAGGCTAGAAAAAAGGACTAATAAAGAGACATGAAATCAAAACAAAAGAAAACAAATATATATACGTTCCCCAGTATGGTCTCCAAATTTGTTAACGGATAAATCTAACCAATCAGAATCAAGCCAAATCTCCATAGTCCAAGTGGATCTAGAACAAATCAAATACAGAATACAATCTACTCTCCTAGATCAGTCAGAAATGCAAACACACAAATAGATCACTTACCTGATATTCACAGATCCTCTTCTCTCTATTGATCCAAGCTCCAGAATCTTTAGATCTATAGCTGCAAAACCCTGTAAAGCATGTGGAAACAAGCAAACAGCATATACATATCCAAACAGATAATTGATCTAAGCTAACAGTTAAGGAAGAAATCTATAGACATCATCAACACAACAACATTTATGGAAAGAGATCTGTATTAATGTAATCAAGGAGATACATAGAATTAAATGGGAAAGAACATTACAACCTAGCCTTAACGCTGAAATTTTCCATCCAAAAATCCAATCCAAATCCTCCAAAGCAATATAGTAAGCCACCTAAAAATTCCACCAGCATAAAAGTACCATAGACCTTCCTCCCTTCCAAATGGAAAGAGGGTTTAATTTATAAGGCTAAAGGGATAGAGTAGGTTGACGATTGGGAGGAGGAGTATAAGGGATCTTCCCTATAGGTTAGGAACCAAAATTCCACCTCACCTAGATAATAGGGATAGAACTCCAACTCATCCACCTTCGAGAAGGATCTCGAATCTTCATTTTTTCCCCTCTAAACATGACCAACGCACTTTCAAAAAGGGAAAAGGCGTCATCAGTGCTTCTAGCAGTGGAAGATAAAGCACCAATGCACCTAGCATGAAGGGAAAAAACTCCTTCGATGCTCCTAGCATGAAGGACAAGAGCACTGACCTTCCTAGAGGGGGAAAAGATAGGAAAAACTCAATCTTAGTCAACTTTAGCAGAGAGAAACTTGGGGATTAGGCAAAGGGTGGACACATGGATCAAGAGTGCAATATTTCGGTGTAACATCTACCACAAAGTTTTGTGCATCAAAGGAATGGATGGTAGAGGAGTAGGTCTAGGATATGGAGAATGAATGCACTTTCAAGGTCTGTAATTATTTCTCTGTGTTCATTTATTATGAATCAATTCAATCTTTTTCCCAATTCTTGTTCAATATTTTCCTCTAAGTTTCATGGTTATGTAGAATTGGTAGGCAATTAGATCTAACCCATATTTCTTAAAGATAATTTTGTAGGAAGGATTTTGTGGTTAGATTTGTAGGTGTGAAGGAGACTCAGGGAGCTACAAGGATAGCCATCAAGGGACTCCATCAAACAACAAGGATACGAAGAGGTATTCTCCTATCTTCCTCCCCTTCTAAAAATCCATGGAAAAAGGTTTTAGAACTTAGGATTTTTGTGATAATTTATTTTCTTTCTATCAATTGGGATTCACCCACCCCATAGAAATAGACGAGTATGATATTGCTTTAGTTGTAGAATTCTCCACGAACATATTGGAGATTCCACTTGGGAGCTAAGGGGTTCTTCTCTTGAAACTATTTTTCTTAAGTTTTTGACCTTGTTTGGGTTTTTTTTCCTTTAATAATATTAATTCATGCATCATTTCTGCCTTTAGAGACCTTATTTCATTTCTAGATTCTAAACCCGGCCTAGATCTACATTTTCATAGTTAAAATGCTTGAAATGTTTTAGGGGTTTTTTGCGATATCTCCATTTTCTTGATGTGCTCAGGTCACGGTAGTGATAGGTGCGTATACATGCAGGTCAGACACATAGAGGTTATGTATACCTTCATATACATGCGATTATTATCTGAACAGTCGTGTATGGAACAGAGTCTAGTATTTTGGGAATACAATCCTCAATTCTTATATGTTTTGAGTGATAGTTTTTCTATGGAAACCTTAAAAAACCCTCTAATTAATTTTACACTCTAATTTCATCTATTTTGATCAATATTTTGGGAATTTTTGAAGATTTTAAAGTTTTGTGTGCCTGTGGCTTGAGATTGAAAAATGTTTGAAATCACTAATTTTTTTCCTAGGATGGAGTTCATTTTAGACTTTGCAGAACCTTAGTTGACATCCTAAATACTTGTTGAGTCCTATTAGGGCCTTTTAGGATCATTTTTAAGGATTTGGGGACATTTTACCTCAAGTTTGAATGGCTTGGAAACCTCCTTAAAAAACTAGGAAATATCACTTTGAGAAGTTGTTTTTTTAGTGTTGTTCAAAGTTTTATTTAAAAACAATGCTCATATCTGAAAGTTTATGACATGTTTACTATTTAGATCCTTTATTTCACTCTTTAACATCTAAAATTTTGTTTAATTTGGTCATTTTAAACACATATTTGCATAAGGAATTGTTGAAAAACTAAAGAACATAACACAATGTTTCAATTTATGAACCTTTAGGCCATGATTTTTGAAGTCACATGAACTTGTTGACCTGCCCAACAACTTGAAATCACAACGAAGGAACTTTTAATTACATCATTTAAGATCAAATTCACATAAATTCTCAAATTTAATAGGTCTTTTGAAATTTTGAAGCATATTGTCGATCCACGAGTATCCTCTTCACTTTCGCTTTTAGGTAGTCCTATGAAAGAGAAAGTGGATCTCAAGTGTAAATGCTTGTCTATTTTAGAATTTTGAAAGATGCTTAGAATTTTGCATTTATTTTCAAACCATCAATTTGGAACATTAAACTCAACATTCAGAAAGAAAACATAATGCAATTGAACACTTATTTTTTTTAGATTTGTAAAAGTGATTCTATTTTGAAATATGCACGTTTGAAGGAGCTCAAAGAACCTATTAATTTTCCATAGTATAGAAGTTCATTGAAATAAAGGAAAGAGTAGTGAGCTTTGTGAATTTGATTGGTTCAACATTTTGAGTTACAAACACCACCAATTTCATCATCATTCCTTGAAACTAAGCAAACTACCCTAAAATCAATGCTTAATATAAAATCTATCAAGATTATTTTTTATATCACCAACATATATTAGGGTAGGGATTTGGAATAATATTAGAGAGTTACCATTCCAAGGCTAGAAAACTTTGAAACTAGTATTGATTAAAGAGAATCAAATCCATTAGTAGCAAAGAGTGCATGCTAGGAAAATGATTCTAACACAAGCGTCAAGAATGAGTTCAATCCAAATTAGTAAGGGTGGTGCCCCCTTGTTTGGGAAAAACATTAAAAAAATTATAACATATATCTAATGATTTAATTGTCAACCCAGAGAGATCGTAAACTTGTGAGGTACAGAAAAAATATATTCAGGGGCAGAGTATTGCTAACTTAATCTAATATTCTAGGTGACTAAAATAAAAAATACATGCAACTAAAATTGAATTAAGCTTGAAAAATAAGGAAATGACATGAAAAGAAATCTAATCTAGAAAAGAAATAAATTGTGTGAAATAAATATAATCTTAGAAAGCATGAAATTGCATGAAATAAACTAATATAAAACAATCAACATTAACTTGTGCGCTCACATAAAATCAATACTATCAATTCATAAGAAAGAAATAACTGAAATTCTATACTAACAATTCATAAGAAAGAAACTCAAAGTAACATGAGAGAATCAAAGGATTTGCATTAAGCATCATCTCCATTACATAACAATTAAAAATCCATTCTTTGACTAACTCTAAACTATTCTCTACTTCCACAACACTAGAGAGATCTCTAAAAAAATGAGAAGAGAGCCCTCTTATTTTACATGAATTCAAGATAACTAATTATAATTATAGATCCACTATTCTCTCAACTTATCCCTTCAAATCCTCCTAACAAATATTGGATGAGATATTCTCTCCACATTTCCATGATCTTCTCCTTGAAATCAGCCCACATCTTGAAGATGAAATTCGAATTTGAGGCTAGGTGGTGACTTTTGAGCTTGTTAAAGTCTTCAAATATACCTGTAATCATCACCAAACTCATCCAACTTTAAGGTATAGTGAAAATATATTAATTTTCTTAATATTTAACCACAAATTCACTCAAAATACTCAAAAATAAATGATTTGGAAAATAACAAGGTAACCCATCTGTATTCATGAAAATGGTGGATATTAATAGTCTTATGGAAGGATAAAATAGAAATAAGGTGACAAATGGTATATGAAAGATGAATAAAATGTGGTATTTTTGCGTCTCAACATTACTCCCAACTTAAATTTTTACATGTCCTCATGCAATATGCATTGATTCTCTTTAAAAAAAAATCTTTGTAGCTGGCTTTACATGATGATGGTATGTAACAGTAAATCATTCCATGATTGGAAATGCATAAGTGGCACAAATTTTTCTTATGGTTGGTTCTTATGTGACAACCATAACAAATTTTGGTTCTTATGTTAACAACATTCGCTTGTTTTACTTGTATTTTTGCTGCAATACATAGGATTTAAAACTATACATGCATTAGAAATGATGAACCATCAATGTATATTAGCAATCCTTTTCTTCATATTATGAATCATGCCAATAGATATAGCAATTTTTTTTATTCAATGTGTAACAAAGCATAGTTTGGGAAAGACATGTTGGTTAATGGTAAATGATATGATGCGAAAAAATGGAATCACATGGTAATAAATATACCCCCCCCCCCAAACTGAAGATGTCTTAGGTTCATGAAAATGAGCAAGGTACCGTACCATGGTGAGGGAATTTTCCAAATTCATTCATTTTCTATCATTTAAGGAATCACATGGTTAAAGATTAGAAAAAAACATACCTCCACTTACCCAAAAAGTTGATGAACTTATGTAATAGGAATGTAGCTGATACTGCTGGATCATAGAGTGTGAAAAGAAGAAATATGAGCTGCTGCTTGGTTGGATGAAGTAAAAGATGGGAGCTGAAAGTAAAACTGTGGTACTCTGATATGGCTCAAGTATTCTGTTGTAAAACTACTGATAATGTCATGAAAAGTATATAGCCTTCACCTGCTACAAAACTCGATGGTACAATTCTTACCATGTGAATAAATGTGTCGATGTCGAACATGGAAAGAAGTCATTGGATTACCGACCATTAATGAATGTCGTTAACCAATGCGAGGCAATATCACCATTGATGTCAATGAGTTCCAAGGTACCTAAGTACATCATGCAAAGTGAGAATAAATGAGATGATGTCGAGCCACTTGAAAGATCTAACGATCAAGGGACATTGATGTATTCACATGATTGTCGGCGAGAGAACTTGCCATTAAGGCATGCAAGCCTCAAGGTACTAAAAATGAACTCTAGTCTCTATCCCAGATAATGTGCTAAGGTCGACGGGGAAATACTTGTTGAAAGGTGGGCTTTAAGGAATCCCACATCAGTCAACACTAGTTGTACATAATGAGTCATAGGACTATAGATGAAATATATGAGGGTCAAACAGTTTTTACGGCAGGGATAACAAAGCAATGTAGTCATGGAAAGGAAGCTGAATGGTTTTATTCAGAAGAAAAAATATAAACTGAAAATGAGGAAAATGTGTGTAACTCAGAAAGGTAGAAATGTCGGAAGTCATTATGTATAAGGTAGTGAAAAAGTAGATTCTAACATGGATGACGAATAAGCTTCAAAGGAAAAAGGGTAAGTAATCATGACATGGCATAATTGGTTTATGACAGGATTCTTTGTGGCAGCAAATGTCATGACATACACAAGGTAAACTCAACTCATTCAAGCTTCAATGAAACATTTTTCTGGAAACTTTCTGAGATTCTATAAATTCCATTCGTTCATTTTGAACCTACAAAAAGGTTAGCATTTTCCGGATACCAACTTGTGAGAGCATTGAAAATACTTGAAACAATGTGCTTAATAAAATCTAAAGAGAATAAATAAAATCCTCTAATACCTTAAAGTGGCAACCCTTCTTGTCAAAACCTGTTTCTAAGTGACTTGCGAAAACAAGTTAGCACAACAATCATAAAATTTTGAGAAGATTCTAAGTTTATTTATAATTTATAATTTTATGATTTTGTTTGTTACCTAATACTTTTTATTTATTTATATGTTTTTAATTTTTAATTTAATTTAATTTTTATTTTTGTATTGTTATCATAACCCTCTTATTATTTCTGAAGTGTTTTTGTATATATATAATTTTTTAAATTTGATTTGTTTACCACAAGAAAAAAAAATTATGTGTTTATTAAAATTAGAACAAAAATCAGAGTTTTTACACCCTCCTTTTACAAAGATGAATGTGTCCTTACATAATGATTGAGCAACAAAGAGAGAGAGGGTCGACCCTTTCAGTGGTCGACCCCTCTAAAAACATACTATCTTATAATAGAGAAGAGTGTGCAAACAAGCAATTCTTATGATAAGTTTAGCAATTTCAAACAAACACCTACCTAAATTGGAACAGCAACTGCCTTCGAATTTAAAGACGCATATTAATTTTATATATATTATTTTATGTTTTTATTAGAGTACTTTTGATATATATTTTGTTTATTTACCTTTGCGATGATGCCCGAACAATATAAACCAAGATAAACCAACAATATTTTTGACAAATTATGTGATTTTCATTTTATTATTTTGTATGGCTTTATATATATATTCACTTTGGCAAATTATTTTTTCCACATCCTTAAAAGATTTTCAATTATTAATACAACTTATGTCACTTACCCAATTTAAAATAAGTTTTAATTCAATATTGAAATTATTTTTAAGCTTATAATATTTTAAACTGATAATGTTACAATCAAATAATTACAATCAATCAATCAAAGTGATATTTATGCCTGTCATACGGGTGACTCTAGTTCGATCCCCGGAAACGATGCCAAAATGTTGCGGAAAAACATTAAACAAATTATAACATATATCCAACGATTTAATTGTTAACCCCGAGAGAGCGTAAACTTGTGAGGTACAGACAAAATATATGTAGGGGCAGAGTATTGCTAACTTAATCTAATATTCTAGGTGACTGAAATAAAAATACATGCAACTGAAATTGAATTAAGCTTGCAAAATCAGGAAATGACATGAAAAGAAATCTAATCTAGAAAAGTAGGAAATTGCGTGAAATAAATCTAATCTAAGAAAGCATGAAATTGCATAAGATAAACTGATATAAAACAATCAACATTAACTTGTGATCTCACATAAAATCAATACGATCAATTCATAAGAAAGAAATAACTGAAATTCTATACTAACAATTCATATGAAAGAAACTCAAATTAACATGAGAGAATCAAAGGATTTGCATTAAGTATCATCTCCATTAAATAACGATAAAAAATTCATTCTATGACTAACTATGAACTATTCTCTACTTCCACACCATTAGATAGATCTCTAACAAAATGAGGAGAGAGCCCTCCTATTTACACATGAATTCAAGATAACTAATCATAATTACAGATCCACTATTCTCTCAACTTATCCCTTCAATTCCTCCAACAAATATTGGATGAGATATTCTCTCCACATTTCCATGATCTTCTCCTTGAAATTAGCCCACATCTTGAAGATGAAATTCGAATTTGAGGCTAGGTAGTGACTTTTGAGCTTGTTAAATTCTTCAAATATATTTGTAATCATCACCAAACTCATCCAACTTTAAGGTATAATGAAAATATATTAGTTTTCTTTATATTTAACCACAAATTCACTCAAAATACCTAAAAATAAATGATTTGGAAAATAACAAGGTAACCCATATTTATTCATGAAAATGGTGGATATTAATAGTCTTATGGAAGGATAAAATAGAAAAAGGGTGACAAATGGTATATGAAAGATGAATAAAATGTGGTATTTTTGCGGCTCAGCACCCCCCTCTTACTTATTTGGTGGGATATGAGCACATTACAGTATTTTAGTTAAGTGAAATGTCCTAAGGTGACATCACTTTCTTGAGATATCTATTCTATGTGAGTTATTCTAGACTGACGACTGTCCTACCCAGCCACCAATTGTGAAGTGGTAACCATAGTTTCTTTTCATAGGGCATCACGTAGGTTGTTGTGAGTGGAGAAAACTTGCCTGAGATAGACACAAGGTTGTTTTAGCTCCTTGGGAGGGTGATTAGCCAAGAGCTAACACTTGCACCCTTGGTGATTGAAGAATGGTGTAAATGTTTCTCATACCTACACTACCTAGTAATGTTTCTCATACCTACACTACCTAGTCATAATGTGCCTTGGGGGATACCAGTTTTGGAAGGCCCTCTAAATACATCTATTCATTGAACTTTGGTTCTTTAGAAATAAGTTTGCTTGCTGATTATCTTAGGATAGTTTTAGATGTGTGGACAATTTGATTTTTGTTGATTCTAGTTTTCTTTAGGATTGTTTGACTGGATTTTGATATACTCTAATAAACAATTCCTTTTATTAAACTTCAGAGTGATTAATCTCCTGATCCACCCATCAAGGTCGCAATGAGGCAAGTTACCCAAGTTTGAGGGCCTCGCTACATTGTGAAGGCATATACATGAACTACATATTTGTGACTTTGAAACTAAACTACTTATAAACCCAATCAAATTTTACTAGAGAAGAACAACATCAAATCAATTCTAAAAATTTGTCACGTTATGGAAGAAACATAGATAGAATTGATGGTCTTACTTTAGTTGAAATTGAAAAAAGAGAATATCACACATTTCCTCATGTAAATGCACCCTTATCACATCATTTAAACTCAATCATACTTACGAAAATTGAGTCACTGGTTAGTCTTTCTGAAAGTTGGAATAATATGCATAACATTACACTTGACCCTTTGGTTTCGTCGGGAATTGATGGGACCATATCAATGCAGCCTCAAATGGTTGTGGGAGGTTGTCAAAATCCTCTTGGCCCACACAATAGTTGTATAGGTTCTACTTCTAGGGGCAACCCTTTACCATGGAATGTTAATATTCCTGGCAGAAATAATGCATATTGGAACATAAATGCCAATTGGAATTATCCTTCACCGATGGGGGGAAATGTCCCAGACGGTCATCCTCTAATTTATCCTAGCACAATTCCTAGGGGAAATCCACTCATCAACCCCATTCCACAATGGAGTGGTCATGTTTCAGAACCAAGGAAAAATTCAATGGAATTCCAATCAAAACCAAGGACAAAATCAATGGAATTGTTGGGTTCTAATAAGTAACCAATATTCTTGGGACCTAGCTCCATCAGGAGGCAATCCACTGAGTGGTAATGTTTTAGGAAGTGGCCAATATTCTTGGGACCTAACTCCAGCAGGATAAAATCCACCCATTGGTCATCTTCCAACAAGTACCCAATCTTCTTTGGGGAAGCCTTCGCAAGGGGGAAACCCACCTTGGAATTCTAATCAAATCCAAGGACCACCATAATGGAGTGCTCAGATTCTAGGAAATAACTAATATCATTGGATTCTAACCCTGTAATAGGGGAATCCACCCATTCATCAATGGTGTGGTCATATTCTAGGAAATATCCAATCTCCTTGAAGTGTAACCCCGTAAGGGGGAAATCCACCCATGAGTCCCATTCCACAATGGAGTGATGAGGCTCTAGAAAGTAACTAATGTTTTTGGAACCATCCCATAATACCTATGTTTGATCCAGCTAGGCTGTCACATGGACCTCATTCCAATGCTATGATCGGTTCCGTCAACAACCGTGATTAGATCACCCATCAAATGGTACAAATGTATGCTCAAACCTCAGAACCTATAGCTCATCAGGATATGCAGCAACATGCTAAGCCTTCCTTGACTTCTGAAATACACATATTTCAATACATGGACCTTAAGGGAAAGAATAAAAAGTACAAGGGTAAGAACAGTGTTAATTCTTCCCAAACTCCTGAAAAACTCATAGTTCAATCCATGGAAATCAGAGGAAATAAGAAGAAATACAAGAGTAAGTAAAATGCTAAATTTAGGAAGGGAGATGCACTTAATCCATCTCAAGATAGTGAGCAACAACAATCTATTGTATTGATGCAACCTAATCTGCAACACCATCATCAAATGCTTTCTACAACACTAGTACCTCCGCCACGGGGGGAACCAGTCAAAATACCCGTAAGAGGTAAATGATCCCAATGCCAATGTCTTCATGTGTGATTATAAGGGGAACATTAAAATGAGATCCCATTCTTATGATGTCCCTCCTAGTACATTGGAGCAATCGGAATCATAGCCAAGTGGTTCTCTCACCATCAAGAAACCAACCATAGAAATAATACCACACCCCCCAAAGGTGATCTATGTCAACAATGCATAATCCTAACACATGAGCTACTCATAACGAAAATGTTGTTGAGGAAATATCTCAAGCACCATGTGCCATGTTCTCCATGGAGGTGTTCCAATATTAACTACACAAAGAAAGGAACTATTGTCTTCAACTAGAGTTGTTGATCCAACCGATGTGACTTGATCACATTAGACTTAGACCAATCAACCTGTAGGATTCCTTCCAAAGTTTCTTTTCAGATTAAAGTAGCATCTCATGGAAAGAATATATTTCAAACCATAGTTGATGAAGGGCCCTCTACCTATGTCATGTCATTTAAATGTTGGCAAGCATTAAGATCACCCACCTTAGTTCAATCCCATATTGTGTGAAAAGAATTTGATGGACATTCATTCTCTCCTCACAGACTCATTATAGCATTCCCTATTGAATGGAGTGGAAAAATAGTCATAGTCGGTGTTGAGGTATTAGATGCACCTATAGATTACAATTTTCTATTAGTACATACTTGGATACATCCAATGATGCATTTAGTGCTTTCAGAGTCTCGGGTGATTCGGTTCCCTCATTGACGAAATATTTTCATGATCGACCAATTATATTACTACATGATTAAGACTTCTATCCAATCGAATGTTCCTTTCATTAGGGATTCTCTTAAGGATATTCAAGACATTAGTATAGGATCGTTAAAAAATGATTCCCTCATGGGAGACTTTATGATCCTGCAACCCTTATCTGCTGTAGAAGTGTCATGCCAAACTATTGAAATGGCTTCAGCATATTTGGATCAAAATGTTCCCTTGATGGAGGAATATGGTCCAATTACTTGGCCCATTTTGGATGTGAGATCTCCCAACTCACTTGATTTCTTGGACAAAATTTTATCATCAAATGAAACTACCCTTGAAGTCTTAAACATTTGGTTGTACCCACCTAAGGACATCTTTTGTGGGGCCACTGGGAGCATATTTGGTTTAATTCCACCCTAGTATAGGAGCATCATTTGTATGTTCCTTGATCTTATCAGGTATATTTGGAAGCACACATATAGGTTTAGGCTATACCTATATGAAGATGCAATTGAACATTTTGCAACCCAAACTTTCCATAAGGTTGAACCTGGTGGAAATTGGTGGGTCATCCCATCATATATGTATTTTCCACCATTCCGAAAGAAGATCCTACCGAACATGGGACATCCTAGTCAGCACCCCATTGCTATTTTGGTTCCCATGTTGAGTTATTCTCATAGGCCTGGGAGCCCAACTAGTCCCATCATGACCTAGATTTTGAGACCACATACCTCTCTTCCATATAGTTCTAACCATTTCCTGATGGGCTCCCTATTTTGTGTTAGTTTACATCAACATGTTTTAAAATATTCAAATGAACATTTGTTCTTACTACTTCGGTTCTTATTACTGATGTTGTGTATATTATTTTAGTGTGTTTCATAAGAATTAGCATGAATTAAACCAAACTTCCCCTTTCCTACTTGTTCATTGCATCAAATTGGATAAGCGTAGTTACTTGGTTCTATTTCACCGTACATTGACACATAATCATGCTTCATATAGCCAACCAATGGAGGGAACATCCGTAACGGTATGCACAAATAGCTCAGACCTTTTTTGTAATATGTATGTTTTCCTTGGCCTAATCCCTGCTCCTGAAAAACATAGTACACCCATGCAACACTCGTTCCCTCCCATGTACCATAGCATTCTTTATTCTTTTTTCAAGCTAATAAATGAAAAAAGTACTAAAATTAAAAAACACAAAATAAAAAAAGGAATATTACTGAATATATTCATAATTCGTCATGAAGAAAATGGAAACAGTCAGTCCTTGTCTCCCTTGAACATGACACATGTCCTGCATTAGTTATAAGTACACCATTTACAATTGGCTTGGGAAGTTACACTAGTAATTTGAATAGATCCCCACTGAGAGGTTATCCTTCTTGTCATCTATGTATATTTTGTTAATTCATCTAGAATTGGTGAATTTCACAATGGTTGGTTATTCGAGTCATATGTTTCCAAGTTTCACTATGCGTCGTGTTATGTGTTGAAGGGAATTCAAACCAATGTCAGCCATTCCTCAAATATTCTTGACCAGTCATGTCGACCTTCCTTGTGTCAGTTTATAGTGTTTGATATCGCAGCTCTACCAAATTATATCAGCCTATTGATCTTAGTTTCATGTCAGTTGATGTGGGATGCATCAATTCCCTCCTTCTGATGGATTTTTTCCTATTGATGCAAAATCATCATCTAGGAAGGGGACCTAGGAATCCTGGTAAGTACCTTGGTGTGGAAATTGAGTAAGTGTACAATATCCAACCTTGTGAATTCATAGGCTGCTGCAATAAATAATTACATGAGAGATTCGAATGCATAAGGATGCCATTCAAAATAGTCAAAAGCAAGCTTACTAAATCTAGTCAAATCCCCCATAGGTGTATAAAGAAGTTTCCAAATCTGCCTAGGAGCTCATGAATTGGAAAATTCAAGTAGCCAAGCTAATAGGTGATGGAAATACAACTCATACATGCTTTTATTAGGAGAAAATAATGGAGGATGATGATGGAAAAAAATAAGTCAACTGCACCTAGTCTTACTTTCCCTTTTGCCATAAAACTCAGTAAAGCAGGCAATAAAGCAGAAAAAGTAGACATGTGCTAGAGAGGATATGGAATAGAGTAGATATCCTAAATATGGATTCCAGCAGGTTTCCTAAGTGCTCCATGACTTAGTTTTAGCAATTTTTACTTCTAGGACATGTGGAAGACAACTTGCATAGAGCGGAATATTGGAAACTAGGGAAATAAGACAAAAATGGATTAATTAATGTCTAAGGTAGCTAACTATGGGTTGATCATTCTAATCCCTCCCCTTAAGCCTGACTTATGAGTAAATATCAGAAAACTATAGGTCCTAGCAACAAGGATTACTCACCATTTACATACTGCATGTCCATTTAACCAAGGAAAGAGGAAAAAACCCAGTGGGAAAATCCTCCCTTAAACATGGACAATAAAACAAAATTTGAAAAACTTGTCATCAATCATGCTTCACAGCATGATCAGAAATCCCCAGCAGTGATTTGATATTGCTGAATGTCTTCTCACAAAAAACTTTGGTGAAGATGTCAGCTACTTGTTCTGAAGATGCACAGAAGAGTAGGTGAATGGTGCCATCATGCACAAGCTGTCTGATGTAGTGCATATGGATCTCAATGTGTTTGGTTCTCTGTATTTGAAATGGATCATTGCATATTCAAATGGTTCTCTGATTATCACAATGGATAATAGTTGAGAACTCTGATTTGAATCCACACTCACCAAGTAACCCCTGCAACCATAAACATTGAGTTGTTGCATTTACAACTCCTCTGTACTCTGCTTCTATAGATGAGAGTGCAATGGAACTATGTTTCTTGCTTGACCAGCTGATTGGTCCTTCAACAAGCATGAACACATATCCTAATGTTGACTTTTAATCTGTGTTGTCACCTTCCCAATCACTGTCAGTAAACCCAATCAAATCAAGATCAGATTTAGCTTTGTAGAAGATCCCATGAGTTCTTGTTCCCTGAACAAAGTTAAGGATCCTTTTGGCTGCTCTCCAATGGATCTCATGAGGCTGATCCATGTATATTGAAGCCACACTTACTGCATAATATATATCAGGTCGAGTGTGTGTAAGGTACAACAAACACCCAATCAGTTGTTTATATAGTGTACTATCTACCATACTAGAAGAACCTGCTTCTTCAAGCTTAACTCTTGAAAGGAAGGGAGTCTTGATTGGCTTGCAATATTTCATGTTAAACTTGTTCAAAAAATCCAAAGCATACTTGGACTGATGTACTTTTATTCCATTTTGTGATTGAGCAATTTCGAGACCCAAAAATTGGCTCAACAACCCCAAATCAGTCATAGAAAATGCATGGTTCATTGCATCCTTAAGGGAGGAAATTTCTTTCTTTAAGCTTCCTATAATTAGAAGGTCATCCACATACAAGACAATAATCATCAAAGAACCATGAATTAGATTCAAATAAACATTTGGATCAGACTTGCATCGAACAAAACTCAATGATAGCAAAAAGCCATCAATCTTGGCATACCAATCCCTGGGGGCTTATTTAAGCCCATACAATGATTTCTTTAGCCTGCACACAAAAGATGGATTAGTAAAAAACCCTTCAGGCTGATGCATGTAAATATCTTCAGTAATATCTCCATTCAGGAAAGCACACTTCACATCCATGTGATGTACCTCCCACTTCTTCGAAGCTACAATGGCTAAGGCTAGCTTGATGGAGTCCATATTTTCCACTGGTGCAAAGGTCTCATTGTAGTCAATACCATGTACTTGTGAGTAGCCCTTGGCCATGAATGGTATTTGCTGCCAATTTTTGTCTTGTAGGACTGTTAGGATCTGCAATTAAATCATAATTATTAGACATATTATAATCAGCAAACTCATTTGTCTCTTCACTTACATTCAATGGTTCTGGTGGTGAAGAAGACTCTCCAACTTCAACTGCTGCTAAAGGTTCTTCTTGGAACTGAACACTCCTTTCAATGAAGGATTTGTTTGTGCTCAAATTTATCAGCTTGTACCCTTTTGAATCTTCAGAGTACCCAACAAATAGACACTCTTGGCTTTGGGGCTGCAAATCCTTCCTCTTTTCTGTTGGAATTCTAGCCCAAGCCCTTGAGCCAAAAATCTTGAAATGGGTCACATATCGCTTGTGCCAACTCCATGCTTCGAAAGGAGTCATACCATCAAGATGTTTATGAGGCACCCTATTCTAAATATAGGATGCACAGTTTATAGCTTTGGCCAAAAAATTTGGTGGCAAAGTCTCAGCCTCCAACATACAGGTTGCCATCTCTTTCAGTGATCTATTCTTTCTCTCAGCAACACCATTTTGCTGTGGTGTGTAAGGGATTGAATGATGCATCTAAATACCTACATCTTCAAAATATTGAATGAACTCAGACTTGAAATTCTCACCACCATTGTCAAATCTAAGGATCTAAGGATCTATGAAAGTTAATGCATATTTGGCCTGACTCATTGAACTATGAAGGAATGGACCAGAAACATCATTGTGGATGAACTCAAGAGGTGCAGAGGTTCTCTCATGACTAGCTCTCTCAAATTTATGCTCTGGGTGTTTTCCGAGGACACAACCTTGACAGACTCCCTTGGAAAACTTAATCTTTGGTAACCCTATAAAGCAGTTTCCAAATTTGCCTAGGAGCTCACGAATTGGCAAAGTCAAGTAGGCAAGCTAATAGGTGATGGAAAGACAACTCATACATTCTTTTATTAGGAGAAAATAATGGAGGATGATGAGGGAAAAAAATAAGTCAACTGCACCTAGTCTTACTTTCCCTTTTGCCATAAAACTTAGTAAAGCAGGCAATAAAGAAGAAAAAGCATACATGCGCTAGGGAGGATATGGAATAAAGTGGATATGCTAAATATGGATTCCAGGAGGTTTCGCAAGCACTCCATGACTCAATTTTAGAAATTTTGACTTCTAGGACATGTGGAAGACAACTTGCATAGAGTGGAATATTGGAAACTAGGCAAATAAGACTAAAATGGATTAATTAATGTCTAAGGTAGCTAACTATGGGTTGATTATTCTAACACTTGGATCTTGCAGTCATTAGTGGTAGGTTTCCTCACAAATGAGAGTGGGTATACATCAATGACCCATGATTGTTTGATTCTGCAAGTGTTTGACTTCAGAACATCTATTCACACTTGTGAATTTGTACTCAAGTACCTTGGAGTCCATAATCATTATAGGTGGGCCTCCTCACAATTGTTAACTATATACATTAATGACCGGTAATCAGATCGTGTTTAATTATGCTCAACATCAGCTCATTTATTTTCATGACATAAACTCGTACTATCGTTTATTTGTATCAAAGACCTTAGAAAAGACAGTTGTGTCATTCATCAATGCATTTCCCAAGTTGCGCAAGATTAAAATGAAATGTCAAAGTACCATGAAGACATGGATATTTTACACTCATCAAAGTCCATGTATGCACATTTCTAATATTTTCTTTTAACAGGGATCCAATGTGTATTGTTCATGGCCATGCTTGTTTACTGATGAGCATGGGTATACCTACCTTAGGAATATATTATATATTTTGGTTATTTCCTTGTTTGACTTGTAGGTGATTTTCAACTCCTGCGCTCAAGATCCTAATCATTTACCATCCTTCCCTCATCACTAAAGAGTATCAGAATAAAAGAACCGTCAATGTGTTTCAGCCCTCAACATAGCTTCAGACCTCACACATTAAGGGGCATATGTTAACAATAAAATTAACAGCCTTGAGAGTGTTGGTCTGAAAACATATTTCTATTTTTCCCACAACATGAAGATCAGAGTTCTGGAACAATTGAGAGCTTCAATCTCTCATTTGACCACTGCTTACACAAAGGAAAAAAAAATTTGAAGACATGGTGTTCTGAAAGAGGCCAATTCCATGACCACTTAAGGGACAAAAACCAGTTCCTATAACTCACATAATGAAAAAAATGCCTAACATGGGTATTAATTGTCCTGGAAATACCGAAAATCAAGTTTGATGCCTAAAAACTAGGTAAAGAGCGGGAAAGGACAATGTGATGGAAAGGAAAGAAGAGCCCAGATAGCCATATGTCTCAATAGCAAGAGAAGTTTCTTTCCAAAGACTTGTAGAGGAATAAATCAAAACATGTGAGCCTTTTCTAGAGTGGGAAGACCTAATCAATTCGAGGTCAAGAAGGAAAATATGTGTTCTTGTAATGTCAATGAGACAAGAAGTCCATCATTCTTTCATAAAGCCAAGGATGTTCTAATTTGGATGGAAGAGGGCAGGTACAAAGCTATCAAAAATCTTGCATAAGTACCTATGCACAAGGAGAAGCAATCAAAATGTTGAGGGAACTTATTAAGAAGAGAGACTAGTTAGAGATAGCCTAAGGAAATTTCAGGACAAACAAAAAGAGAGAGGGATATATTGAAGAAAATTCAGAAAGACAAAGATATAACACACTAAATAGTCCTACAAAACATAATATTCATGCTAGAAAGGAAGATTTTCAATAAATTACAATGGCAAGCTGCTCAAGGTCGCCATACTAGTTTATATCGAGAAAAAGTTCCTGGAGCAACATGGCTCAGCCAATCATCACAACAAGGAGTTGTCATAGCCAAAGGACCATCATTAAGATTTAATGTTGCTTGTATTGATTTCAAATCCTTGAGAAATATTGTATAGAAAAATTTTATATAAACCTCTAGAGTATGACAGATGGATTTGCAAAGGGAAAGATGACGTGGTAAGAACTCCATATTTTGCATATGTGGGAATCGGTATGGCCACTGAGTCTTTGGAAAACATTAGACATTCCTAAATGATTAGCTACATAATATTGTATGCATAGAAGACCAACATGAATGCATCTCAATGCTTGTTCCTGCAGGTAACATTCAACTATTGTTGGATCTATGATATTTAGCAGATTCCCCCATTACACAATATCCATACCTGCAAGTATATAAATGTAGTAATATAAGAGACTATAGCCAAAATTTAAGTTGGTCCCTCACAAAATTTAATAAGTTGGTTTAGCCAAGCCAAGTTATTCATTAAAAAAATGTGAGCCCACCCATTCTAAAAGATTTTTCATTTCCTAAGGAAGGCGGATATCATTGTTTCTTATTCCACTCACAATCTCAAAAAGAACGACACTGAAACTGTAAACATCTTCTTTTATAAATGGTTTCCCTAACATTTCTTACTCTAGATCCATATAACCACTAATAACAAAGAACACAAAAATTCCTTTTAGAAATTCCTGTTGGAACACAAAAATAGTTTCTTACTATGTTCCAACAGCTCTGGTTTGTACATGATTCTCATCATCTAGAAAAAGACTTGCCAATCTGAAGTCTTCTATCTTGGGATTTAGCTTTTTGTCAAACAGAATATTGTTTTCTTTAAAATCTCGATGAATAATGCACAATTGTCAATCCTCGTGAAGATACTGAAGGTCGTGGGCTATTCCTATTATGATGTTATACTGTTTTTTCCAATCAACAACTTTGCATCCTTCGGGGTCTGTAAATCCATCCATGCATCCAGATATCAACATTTCTCCAAAACATGGACAGTCAATTCAAATGATGTCATGGAAAAATAAATCCAAGGATTACTTACTAAAGAGGAAGGTGTCGAGGATTTTATTGGGAAGGTACTCATAAACAAGTAATGTTTCTAGTCCGTCGACGTAACAACCAAGTAGTTGTACAAGATTTCTATGTTGAATTTTGGCCACAAGCTTCACTTCATTCATAAATTCCCCTATCCCTTGGTAGACCTTAAGGACAACTTCTTCACTGCTATTGTTGTCCTATCTAAAGTTATACCCCGAGAAATTATAATAAATACATCATTATAACAATTTATGTAACTTCTAAATTTCTTCCTGAAATAGAAACCCGTAAACCTTGTATATATGACCAAATCCTCCCTCTCCAAGCTTATTATATTCATGAAAATTTCATGTTTCTTTTGTCAATGTCTCTAAGATAAACATCATTTGGGGATTGAACAATGATCCTAAGAAGCCATCACACCTTTTTGAATCTGAAAAATTGGTCTTTAGAAGTTAATACATCAGCAACAAATATAAAAAATTTATAAACACTGGATGTTATTGCAAGTTGAAAAATAACTGTGGTAATGTTCATACAAATACTAAATTTGGAAAAATATGTATACCTTCTGTTTGTTTTTACAAGGCTGGTGTCTCCAGAATTGTGGATCTCATCTTGTTTTGCATTATAAATAACCATATAGAAAAGGCAACTAGAAATCCGCTTACAACGACCTCGCATACAATGGGAATATTTTTCGAAGTTTTTCTTATAGTTGAAACATTCATTTATATTTAAGACAAAGCAAGGCACCCAAATTATTCTCAATCCCAGATAATCAGAGCGTTAAAAAAAGGATGTGGTTGACTTTGAAGGATGTTTGAAAAGAAAAATAATAAAAATACATAAGGTTGACCATTGAGGTGGTAAGAAAATAAATAAAATACATAAGGTTGACCATTGAAGTGGTAAGAAGTTTTAAATCAATGGTCATACATATGGCTTATGTGGTGGACACCCTATTATATGGAAAATAAAATACATGCAATTCTTTGGTAAGGTTTGACCATTGCAGTGGTAAGAAGTTTTAAGTCCTTGGTCATACATATGGCTTATGTGGTGGAAACCCTATTATATGAAAAATAAAATACATGCAATTATTTCATGAGGTTTGACCATTGAATCGGTAAGAAGTTTGTGTGACAATTAAAAGTCAAATTAAAAATTCAGGTTAAAATTCTTACCACTCTTACCTTTGAAGACAAGTCGGCCATCATGAAACATGTCCACTTTAATGTCTATATAAAGACATCAAAAAATAGTGAATGATGGATGTATAGAAGTGAATTCGTGAATATTGGTCTGAGGTTTTTTCATAGCAGCAAAGGAGCAGTTCGTTTTTACAGAGAATGTTTTGGGCATATTCACTAAAATTGGCATAACATTCTCATACGGAATCCGAATTACAAAATTCTTAGCTCGTTGGAAATATTGTTACGAGGGCTATGTGATGACATGATCTAGATTTTATTTTGGTTTGTCTACTATTTCTTCATCTTGTGATATTCATAAAGGCATGGTTCATTCTTCTAGGTTTCTCTTGTGATGGCACATGTCTCTCATGGATAGAGTTCGCCTTTGATCTTAGTATATGAGCCTCTATATTGGTATATATATTTGAAGTCATTATGGAGGCTATGATGATGATATTGCATACCTTTATGGTATGATATGATACACTTTATGATGACTATCCATGTGATAATGATGTACACTCTATGATGGTGATGCACTCCTATACAATATGATGTACATGCATACCATAGTGTGATGATGCTCTCCTATGCACTATGATGTATACTTTATGTTGATGATGCATACAAGATGCATAATGAGATGATTATGATGTATATTTGATAATGAAGATACATAACCTATGACAATGATGCATACCCTGTTACGATGATGCATGACGATGCATGCCTTATGTTCAATGAATGCAGAGCATAATTATTTCTTCAATAATTGTGTATGATGAGGTGTACAATGATATGTAAATGAATAGATTGACCAGATTGACCATCATTATTAATGAGCAGAAAATAATGACCAATAGTGATGAGCAAAGTTTATGTGCATAGATACTTGAGTAGTAGTGATGAGCAATAGTGATGAGCAACAGTTATGAGCAGCTATGACAAGCAGTAGTGTTGGGGACCAATGATGAGCAGATTGACCAAAGATTCATGAGTATATTGACCAAATATTGATGAGTAGTGTTGACAAGCAGAGTGATGAGTAGATATTGATGTGCAGAGAAGAGGTTGGTTGTGTAGCATATCTATATGATTACTTGCAAGAAGAATCTTGCACTTGAGGATTAGACTCCTCAAACCCTTCTTAGTTGGAGATAAGAAAACCAGGTTGGGTCCTCTTATGAGATTTGGTACTCTTTTCATCAGTTGGTGTTGATTGTAATCAAGAACATTGTTATCTTCAATGTACAATATATAAAGATCAAAATTTCATATATTCTTGTGTCTCTTTTGATGTGATGTTGTGCTTAGGAATCATGATGAATTTGATTATGCAATTCATGAAATAATGATTGATATACACTGATTGATTAAAATAAGGTAAAAAGTTTATAATTTCTCTTACACTAATTCACCCCCCTCTCAGTGTGGCTATTGTGTCCAACAAGACTATGGTTAAGACTTGCAATCAAACCCTAACTAGTTTTTCCTGTGTGCAATGCACTACAGCACTAACAACACGCAAATGATTTCTTTGTCTAGATCTCTTACGGGGGGGATTTAACAGATTGTTCAGCTTATTCCATCATATACGCAACTGTGATTCTAAATGCAACTGGACCAACTGATAAGAATTCGGCCTGGTGTTTTTTTCATTGGCCTAAGTTTGAATTCATAGAAGAACTCTGCTTAGGTATATGGGGTCGTGGCCACAGGCGTTTTAGTGTGTGTCTTGGGGACCATGGTGGGGTCTCTCTATTAGATGAGGAGAAGATTAATCATGGAAAAGAACAGGACTTTGGATGAATTTGAAGTCTCTGATCCATGCACCATGAATCCTAACAGTATGTTGATTCGGTTCATGATCAAGGATATCAGGGTGGCCACGAAGAACTTTTCGAGGGAGAATATTGTCCTCATCGGTGGTTTTGGGAATGTTTACAAAGGGATTTTTGTAGATGGATCGCTCGGTTCCATAAAGAGATTCAAGAATTTTTCTTCGGCTAGCGATATGGAATTTGTGCACAAGATCAATGTGATTTCCAGTATAAGGCACCGTAATTTGGTAGCACTTAGAGGATTTTGCGTGGCCCCTAGGTCTCTAGAGGGGAAATAGATGATATTATTTTCTGATTTCATTCCCAATTCGAGTATGCATGATCATCTGTTTGACCATCGTCGGTTGGAAATGAGATTGGATTGGCCCACTTGCTGTCATATTGCAGTTGGAATGGCGAGGGGATTGGCTTACTTGCACCATGAAATACAACCAGGAATAATTCACAAGGACATCAAGGCGAGAAACATTCTTATGTACAAGAATTTCAATGCTTGGGTGGTTGATTTTGGGCTTGCCAAGTTTTCTCTAGAGGTCATTTCTCATCTAAGCACCAGAGTGGCCAGAATAGTTGGGTATGTTGAACTAGATTATGCATTGTATGGACAACTGACAAAAGAATGATGTATATAGTTTTGGAGTTGTGCTCCTAGAAATTCTTAGTGGCAGAAAGGCTCTTCCTACGAATGTGAAATCCAATTTGATTCACATCACTAATTGGGCCTTGTATCTTATGAGAAGGGGGAGCGATTTGGAAGTGATAGAATAGGATATCGAGAATCCTGACCTCCTAAAGTAATGGAAAGGTATGTATTGATTGTGTTAGCTCTCCAGGAAACTCCTCTAGGTTGTAGCTCAAGGATGGCTGGTAACTTCAATGTTTCTTCAATGGTTTACTAAATGGATCAAGTTAGATGACCTCTAAGACCTCACTCACTCAAGACATGCATAAAACTCAATCAAATAGATAAGGTTGCTAACTATCAATGTTTAGGGGGTTGATAATAAGGTGAATAAATGGAGAACTCACTATGCTGGAAAATTCATATATAAAGCAATCACATATGAATGATCATAACAAGGAAAAATACTTGTAATTCAACTCATCAACACATAGATAGGATGACAGCTATCCGGCATTAGATAAAAAGAATAAACTTGAATCAGACATTCAAGCACAAGTACATAATAGAAAAGAGATGAAACCTAAACATATAATGGCAAAATAGATTATATTAAATGATGAATAACATGAGAAGCTTGATAACAATAAGGGTCTAAAATTCTTAGAAGTCGAACCATTTATTCAACATTAGTCACAGGCTTTATAGCCTTTAAAAAACTTATTTCAGATCCTAAAAAGTTGGATCTGATTTACTAAAAATAGATAACATAATTGTTTTTGCAAAAATTAGGTCAAAAATCCTAACTTAAGTGCTAGTCTATCTAAATCTAATTCATGTTCACTCCTTGAACTCTTTAATAACTGCAGTGATCACTGAAGTAAAACTAGGCCCTGTTATCTGACAGATAAGTCATGGTTTGTTAAAAGTAGATAGGGTTTGTGACCCTTTTCACCTCGCTGGCACCTTCAAAACTGGAACAGAACCAACCTACTGGTGTAATTAACTAATCTTCAACTTCATAACTCATCCTTGAGGTGTTTGGATCAATCAAAATTGGTTATGTGTGGAAGCATGTCTTCCTGCACTATTCTGTGCTTTCAGTGGTTAAGGAAAAAAAATCTTGGGTTTGTAAGCTGCCGAAATTTCTACTTTCGTTGGCTAATGAACAGCTGCTGCGTTCGCCTAAGCCACCAAAAGCTTTGTTTCTACAAAATTTTAATTATTCATTTAATCACCCTTTTATAGCTTTACTTTTGTCCTTCTAGTATTTCTTCAACCTGTATAGGGTTTGGAATAACAGCAGTATCATGGGCTGCCTCCGAATCCTGAAGGCTTATTGTTGCCTCTGCTAGGGTTTCCAGCGTAAGGTGAGCTTGAGATATAGGGTTTGAGTTTTTCTCCTACAACCTCGACAGTCAGGTCATCCTGTAGAGCTTGAATTTATCCTTCATTAATCTCAAATTCCTTTTTTGTTGCAGGATATACATCCCTCTCATTTCTAGAATATAATTATGCAATTCAATATTTTTCTTAGTTAATATTGCATTATTTCTTTTCATCTCTCTATATAAGACCTCTAGTTCATGTATTTTCCCTAATAGCTGGTTGATTCTATGAGACCTAGGTTTACTTGAGGAATTCTCTACGATTGGTTCATCTTGACCTTCCCTTCGTGTGGGTGAGGGAAAATCCTCATGTTCTACTGCAACCTGCTTTGTTAGGTCAACCTCTTTCCCTTCTTCTTCTTCAGAGTCTAAGTAAGGTAAGTTAAGTACATTTTTACCTTCTGCTGGGGCCTCCTCCTCCTTTCCACTGAAATCCAGATTTCTCTTGGTTCTGTTGGTATTGGGAGTTGGAGAGGGATGATTAACTGCCACTGGTGAGATGGCTCTTCTCTTCCTCTTGCCACTACTGGGAGTGGTGGACTTCTTTATGGTGGAATTTCCTTTGTATTTTAGCTGTAAACCTGTTTCAAACTCATTCCAAAATAAGAAGTATGTCCATGCTATATTTCTTCTTTGCAACAATTCTTGGACAATTAGCTTTATCAGGCCATGGTGGGATAGCGTGACTGCAATTTTTTGTTAATGTATTTGTAACTTCGAAATGTATTCATCCATATATCTTATGTATTGTACCTCGATGTTTATTCTAGGATGTTTCTGTAATGTATTTGATTCATGTCATGCCTCGATGTTCCTATATGGAGTTTCTATAAAGTAACAAGTCATGTCAAGTCATTGTGGGTAACCCTCCTATTGGTCAAGGGTTAAAGTCCCCATAGTTGTGGGGCCCTAGGGTTATTAGAATATCCTAAAGCATTCGACCCTAGGTGAGTCATTGTAAGTCATGGAAATAGTCCCCACCATTGTGTTAAGGATAAACCTCCTTATTGGTTGGAGGAGGAAAAATCCCCACAAGTTGTGGGGCACTAGGGTTATTAGACACTCCTAGAGATGTCAGCTCTAGTAAGTAATTTTTAAGTGAGGCCAACATGTTGGAGTGGGTTTCAAGTGAACAAAAGAATATAAATAGAGAGTGAGCCTCTTTATTTATCATACACATACTCACTCATTGGGGCACATGAGTGAGAGAGAAGTTGTTGGGACAAGAGAGAGAGACTACGGCTGTCGAGAGATCATCTATATGTTTTTGGGTTTTACTTTTGGTGTTGATTCTGTCTCTGAGGAAGTTGTAGGGTTTCCTCCTTTATGGTTTCCCTGAGGAAAATTCTTTGTGTCTCTTGTCTCTTATGTTTTATTGTTGTGCATGTTATTCTCTCAGTTAAAGATCCTAAGATCATAATGCTAGACTGAATGATAAAATTATAACATGGTATCGGAGCTAACCTGAGAAGAAGACATTATGCAGCTACAGTAGCTAGGGATTCTTACATTTTGGGTCTCTCTCCACAATCCATCAACAAAATTATGCTATGCTGATTCTCCATTGAAGGGCGCATCTTTCTGTCGAAGCAGAATTCAATTTCGAGCATTTTCATTTTGTGGTGCGGAAATCAGGGCTTCCAACACAAGAGGAATTTTTTAGTGAGACTGGAATATGATTGCTCTCCTCATCAAAATATAATTTTAGAGACCTGGATCAATATTTTTGGTTGGGTGAAACTCCAGGTAATTCAAACCCTAGTTTGACCCCGAGCTGGAAAAACCATAAAATACTAAAACTGATAATTTTTGGTACATTCTCTATATCTCGAGATTGGCAAAGGCTTAGGAGCTGAACATTGTAGTGGCCAAATATAAAATCTTTATTTACACTGTATCCAAAATTAAGCCTCAGATTCGCTATAATCTGGGAGATATGATCCCTCCAAGTTAGGGTTCCATCCTCTTCCAAGATTCATCACTAAACAGGACACCTAGGGAGAATTGATATATCTTGGGATACAAAGGTCCAAATTAAATTTTTAAAGATTTTCTAGAAAGGGCATGGAATTTACTTTTTGTGGTGTGAGTTTCAGACTCATAAAATGAACTAGTGACATGTGGAATTTTGTACAACTTTACTGTTCGGAACAGTCCTGTAACAGGTCACCTTGGGAAAATGATCATAAGTCCCAATTGGTGAAACCAATTCTGATGAAACTTATGGTGTTGGAACAAGGACATGCGAGGATACCGTATTTCTAATTTCTAGACACATAGGAGTAGTAATTTTGTACATACTACAGAAACAATAACAGGCATTTCTGCAGAAGAAATTGGAAAACTAGGGCTTCCAGTTTCAGGAGCTTCCCTCCACTGTTTTCAGGAAAGGAGTACATTGGACAACTCAACTTGAAGATATCTGTCTCTCTATCCAATCATATCTGAAACGTTCCAAGTTTTGAAAATTAGGGTTTCTCTGACAAACCCTAGATTAGCTAGCTCTGGAACCAGGATGGACACCTCAAATCGATAAGATCTAATCTTTTGCTATTTGAATTTGAGGTTCTCATTTCAAAGTGATATATCACATCAGCTTTATGATAAGCTTGGTGAATTTGACAACTTCCAAGCATGGAAGTATTTGATCTCTCTAAAGAAAACGAATTGGACACCTACAT